>JABVXW010000198.1:0-100056 GCA_013365375.1 Litomosoides brasiliensis | reverse complement strand
GTGTGTGTGTGTGTGTGTGTGTGTGTGTGTGTGTGTGTGTGTGTGTGTGTGTGTGTGTGTGTGTGTGTGTGTGTGTGTGTGTGTGTGTGTGTGTGTGTGTGGACGGTTATCTTCTCTAAAAGCAAATCTGAGCAAAGTGACGTAAGCAAATAATTTGATTCCATCTTTTTTCAATTAGTTTTTTAAAAAAATGTTTTCTGTGTTTTTATAGAACATTCAGATTAAATTGAAGTGTTAATTTGCAAATTAATTGCGAGAGATTATTATTGTTATTATTATTATCATTATTTATTATTATTATTATTAATTATTATTATTATTATTATTATTATTATTATTATTATTAATTATTATTAATTATTATTAATTATTATTAATTATTATTAATTATTATCAACGTCATATCTTGAATTATCAAATTATACTCACAATATGTTCGACGAATGTATTAACTCAAAAAATGACTGATGGAGCAAAATTACAAATAGCAAATACTACTAGAATTCAAAAAAAAAGCTCTTATCAAGAGAAAATCATTTGTTGAATTCGCTTAATTCAGTCAACTTAATTATTCTCGACAAAACTGATTTGAGAAATTAAGGTTAAAAATGAAATTTTTACTTCTCTCATTCATCATAACTTTTCATCAATATCTTATACCATTAATGACAATGGTAGTATTTGTAATGGTAGTAGTAGAAGTAGCAGTCATAGCAGTAGCGGTAGTGAGTAGTAGTAGTGAAGTAAATAATATTTGCATAAGACAAGCAAATGGGTTACCCTCTACGATTAACTAGTTGTGTTATCAACCACGTGCTAATATTTTCCGTCCTGTTTACTTTCTCTTTTTTCCTCAACCTTCCAAAAGATTATTATTGTACAATTTTCCTTTTGTAATAAACCTGCTTACTTCTTGTTCACTTAAATCTTTTAATTATGGTCGTTAGAATTGCTAAATGTGCAAGATTAATAACGGTAGTTATAAATGTCTGGTAAATATCTGGTAATTACTGTGATATCAAGAATTATACAGTAGTGCTTGCTGATGACAGTAATACTACTTTAGTATCTTTTATCAACTACTTCGGTCACTTTGATAAATCTGTTCTGCTCAATTGCTGATAATTTTTTTTGTGAAGCAAATATTTGTATATCAAATTTAAAATATTCGGAAAGCATGAAAAAATATTCCTCGGTTGGTCATTACGACTGATATACTGTTATCACCTGTACTAATATGTAAAAGCATTTGAACGATTGTGATATGATAAGAACCTAAGAGCTCAAGAATTAACTATGCCATGTCTTATTCTTTCGAAAATATATAATTATTTTTTTAATACATTATTTGGAAACCTTTCACATTTCAAAACATTTCACACTTTCTGATTTGATAATGTGCTGAACGATACGTATTCGATTAACATTATCTGCTTACAGTGATAATAGTGATAAGGTTGGGACGAAATGTTCGTTGCATAGTCATTTAATGTTTGCTAGAATGTATGACGAATCCATCAATGTCTCTCTGGTGACCAGCTGCTTATCAGTGTAAGGTGATGACATTATCAGCTGGAGTGAGTGACACAGTCTGCTCTTCCACTTTTCTATTTACAACATCAAAAGCTTACAGCAATCAAACCGTTTCTACCATCCTTTTCTTTCTTTACAATTTGCAAAAATTTTTTTAATCGAAATTTTATTCATATTTTAATTTGAGTTGTAATAAGTGAAATGGGTAAAATAAACGCCCGATGATAGCAAAGTGTTGAGCAGAAAGTTCAATAATCAACAGTTGAAAAATGTGAAAGTAATATTATTATACAATCTCAGTCATTTAGAAATGGTGAAAAGCACCAAACTGATAAGCATTTGGATCAAATTTATTTCTATTAGTCAATTTTGATTTACACGATCGGTCGCTCAAAACTTAATAGCCGCTAATAATCAGAACAGTTCTTGACTTTGCCCGTTTAACGTTCAGTATGAACTTTGATTAAAAAGGATTCCTCATTATATTTCGATAACTTATGGCAGCTAAAGTGTCGCAACAATTGGTTTCTCTCCTCCGTTGACCTCTTCCATTTTCTGAACTGTTTAAATGCTTCTGTTTAAATGCTTAATACTTGCTTAGGAAAATTTTCATGATATCTCGTACACGCCTAATAGTTGAATTTAATGCTTTCAAATATTAATTCCTCGAAGTTGTTCAGTTGTTCCTCACACTTAAATAACTTCACAAGTTTATTCGATCTATTTCTTTTGTGCCAGGTGAAGTTATAACTCTTGAATAGCTGTTAGTTATAATCGAAAATGTCACCAGAACTACGCATTCAAACTAACGATGGCCTTTGACCTCATTATTAGAAGTGAAAAGCTGAATTGTTCGACTGAGAAAGAAACATTTCTGCTCCGTGTTGTTGTGAACTAACTCTCAGTGAAGTTCATTTTCTCTAACCATCAGTTCTCATCTTACTCCTTTAATTAGTAAAAGCATTATTAATTAGTCTAACTACGCCAACTACACCTATTATATTGATCGTCTTGGAGAGTGGGAGTTTTCATCAACCTGGACGAAATTCAACATTTGCAATAATATTTTGATAAGATTAAATTTCGAGCTTTAAAAATGACGTAGAATTTAATATGTTTCATTGATTAAAACGAATTTGATGTATTTTTTTTAAGTGAAATATGTTTGTACTTTGTTAACATTTTTTCTTTTTATACAGACAGTGAATTTCAAAAATTGACTTTTTAGTTTTTAATTTCTTTTTTTCAACCAATCTTAGATTGTATGCAAATGTCACTTTTATAATATATTGTAATATCTGCGTGAAATTTCAAAATTATTTTCCTTTTCAAAAATAATCCATTCGATTGCTATTCATTTTCATGTACAATCAAAGTGCATACAATGCTGGTGATGATAGTAAATTACAGTAGAAGTGGAAATTACTTAATGAAGAGGAAGGAAAGAGAGAGAGAGAGGAGGGAGAGAAAAGAAGCTGTTCAATGAATTATTTGTACAGGTATGAGTGAAATAATTTGACAGGAGGAGATTAATTGCATGTAATTCCTACTATTACAATTATAGCCATTACGTCTGACCCTTTCATTTTGATATTTTATTCACACATTTTCTTTACTTTTGACAAATGACATTTTTCTTTGATTAAATGTGAAATGAATTACTGCCAAAATGTTTTCAAAATTTGATGAAATGGCTTTGATCAAAGTTTTTTACTTTAAATTCTTCAATTTATTTCATTGTACTGTTTGAATTTTTTGCTTTCTTGCTAGCTCTTATTTACCATTCAAACTGACAATGTCAAAGGTGATTTAATTAACTAATTAAATGCGTCATAGCATAAACACTCACTATTATTGAAGGAAATTTATTTTACTAATTGAATTTATTATTTCATTTGTAAAATGTAAAGAAATTTGGCGAAATATTTCACTAAAAATTATTTCAATTTGATAGGAGAGATTTTTTTAGTACAAAATTTAACCAAATTTTAACTGATATAAGCAATCCATTATTTGTAATTTTCATAGCAAAATTATCCTTTCGGAAATTGATATGACATTTTTGAAGGACACCTATCGGAAGGAAAGCAGAGAATAAGCGCCCACACATTTTACTGTTACCATAATGCAAACATTCCGCCTCCACAGTTTGTTGAAAATTGATTTTTGCTGAGTAGGAAAGGAGTAGTGAGAAGAGAATATTTTTGTAGAATTGCAAGACTGACATCCAACATTTTGACATCTAACAGCGACTTTACCGCATTGAACTTTATCTCTCTCATATATACCGCAATGTTCACATCACTCATTATTTGTAAATTTTTACAGTTCAATTTTTTTTTCTTCATACTTTCATAAATTTAAACTAAGAAACTTTAAAACAGTCAGTTATTATTTGTCAGAATTATCTACTGAAATTTAATTGAGGATATCTTGAGATTTTGAGCGTACAACTGTAAAGAAAACAGCAACTAATTAGCTGTCAAAAAGTTATTGCATAAAAGTAAGAGTGAAATTTTCTAAAAGTACTACTATAAGTTTATGGCATGCAAATAGCTTACTATGATCGCCTCAATGAACACAGCAATACATCTACCTACTTCAATTACCTGCATTCTCTCACGACACCCTGGTGTTTCAGTACCATCTCATCCGGTAAACAGCAACAATAATTCTTCGTTACCTGAAGTACACACTTTAAAAATTGTTTTCCCACAAATCTTGAAATTAAAGTATTTTTTCCAGTTGACTCTCTGTTGACTTGTTTATCAGCTACGTTTTTAACGATTCATCAAGTCAGCTTACTGAGCTACAGTATTCCAACGAACATTACAAAGAATACGATGTGTTTCTGCTGCAATTTCAGTATATTTGAAAACAAAAATAATGAAGTGAATAGCAATAACAACTTCTAACTCCGTTGACTCATTTAATGCAACATCGTATTGTACCTTTTATACACCTGCAATATCATAATTTACTGATTTCATTAACTATAAAGATTTAGGAGTCATCTACTGCAACCAGTAAGTTTGCTAATTAACTTCAATATTCTACTCTATTCATCTTTTATGTATTAAAAAAAAACGAAAAACGAATTTATGACTATTTCAATCTTAGTTCAATCTTTTTTCAGTTCACGGATTTAAACAACAGCTTTGTAATCGGTCAAATTAGGTAACAATTGATTTGGTTTGCAAGAGAAATTTTAATAGCTGTAACTTCCAAGTAAATTTAATAATTCGCAAATTAGATATATCTCATGCAAATTATTTCCTTTATTGTCTCATTTCGCTTTAAAAAAAACTACAAGTTTTGCAATTTTACTAACTTATTTTAGCTTGAATTTTACAAACGAAAACATCGACAAGTCATTTATCAATGACACACCTGTGGGCTAAATGTCAAGTAATTTAAAATTTGAGAGAGCTAAATTCTATACAGTTTTGTTTATTTGCTTCGCTTCTTCTTTTTTGTCTTCTTTTCTACTCAATTAGTGCTGTCGTATGCGCAACGCCTATTCCTACGTTTACGTATATATTTAAAAAAAATTTGGCATTACCTTAAGTTTTTTTGGACGTATAATCATGAAAGTACCACAACGTTATTACAATTCATTGATGGCCGTCATTATTTTTAATTACTTACTTAAAGTATATACAAATATTGAAGGTCTATATGCTGAGGGAATGAGAGCAAAATATCAGTTTGAACATATCAAAAGTAAAAGTGACAAAAAATACTATTTTATTTTTTATTTAATTTTTTTAAATTTCAAAAGATCAAGCATTTAATTAAATCAAAACAAATAAACGCAAACGAACTAAATTAGACCAAATAAACTAAAGAGAGTATTTTTAAGTAATTACTTGCAAAAAAAATTTCTGTAAAAAATAACGAATACTCAAAAATTAATTTTTTTTAATTGTTAAAAATTTAACTTATAAATATTATTAGTAAATAAAATTTCGTTAAGAATTTTAATTTTCCTTTTCGTTTCGTTCATTTTTCATTGAAATGAATGAACAAGTTGCATGACAGCGCTCGTATGAGAATAAGGAAAAACGTAAAGGGCGGTACCATCCATATTACTCTTTCCGCCATTTGTCAATTGCTCCTCCCTTCAACCTCTTCCATTAATCATACTCCATCCTATCATCAATGCCTAAACAATCCTTGATATTCTTGGTATTCCCTTCTAATTCATTCATTACTAATTTCACAAGCTAAGTTCGATAAATAAATGTATAACTGATAGATTTAGCCTGAAATTACTCACCTGAAAATTCAATTATAATTTCGTAATAATTTACTTCTTATCATTAATTCTTTCAAATGATAGAAATTTCATGCAATTGTTGTGAACTCTTTTGAATGCTTAAATTAACATTCCTCTCTTTTTCTTATTAGCCCTGAAAGAGGAAAAGAGAGGAAGTAGAAAGAGGTAGAGAGAGAGAGAGAGAGAGAGAAATGCTACTAAACTAGCTGATTGTCAATGATGGCCCGTTTTCAATGTTTGTTCAACTGCAAGAGCGAAGTAGTGGTGGCAGTGGTTTGGATGGATTTTCATCGTCAAAACCATTCCATCCAATCCATCCATCCATCCATCCATCTATTCGATCCATTTGATTCTCTCGCTCTTCCATTCTACTTATCCAGTCATCTGATGATTTCTTTAAATTTCAATGATAGAAGCATCAGATAAAATTTCCTTATTTACACAGCAAATTTTTGAGTTAATTATTTAGACAGCTGTTACAGTTCATTAAATTATCATTCATCTTCCGATATTACTACAACAAGAAAAAAACTTAATTATGCCATTTTCATATTTTTTTAACAACTCTTGATCTTTTGAAACTTTTTGAGTTTAAATCTTGCAAATAAATTCAATACAGGTAAATTTATAAAACAATAAAAATCTACTTTTTTTTGCTTACTTCATATATGTAACGAGAGTAAATTGTAAGCTTTTCAGACTTCAAATAACTTTGAACAGGTTAGACCATAAAATGTGATGTAAAATGAACTTTCAGTGTACAACAAATTAGCAATATTGTTGGGCTTTATTTAGCTCAGTCTGTACAGCACGCAAAACTAAAAATACAACATCACAAATTATAAACATATCAAATACTTAACAATGAAATGACGACCGCTTGAAAGTTGATAGACCGTTGCTTCATTTACAAATAACTTCAGTCAAATGAGTTAATTAACACTCCCTTTTGCCACCCGCTATTAACTGCCTGACTACCTGTTTTATTTCCGTTAAACTGATTACTCATTTATTTCGTTCACAGTAATCTTTTAAATGCTATTTTTTGAAAGTTTGAATTTGCACACAATTTAACATTGACTTTATAAATTTCATTTATTTTCCCTGCTAGTCTTCTCATATAAGTCTTGAGATTCAACTTGCATCTTTTTCTACAAATTATTTTCATTTCTTAAATTATTTACTGCAACTGCTTGATAAAAAAAGCAATCGATATTGTTAGGATGGCATGTTGTATGTTAGCCACTCCGTTGAAGAACAAATATTTGGATTGATTATGACGAGGTAGTTTCTTACCTGTACAACAAATTAGTTTGTTTTTACATATTTCCGTAGTAAAAGGTGAGAAATAAATGCGAAATTGAAGACAACGATCATTATGAACTGAATAAATTGACGAAATTAATTTCTTAATTGATTTTTTTATTGGTAAACAATTGCGCATCTTTGTTTGTTTACAGGACAAGGACCACATCTAGGAGTTCAACAAATCTCTATTTAACAAATATGGGAAATAATTTTAGATTCAACATAAATAGAGTTAGATACCCATTTTATACATTTTCACAGTAGGAAGGTGTAAGTTTTTAAGTTCATTTTTTTTGTTGCTTGCTTTTTCATTCAAAAAATAATTAAAAATTCGGAAAAAAATTTTTTCCAAATTAAAAAAATAAACAGAAAATAAATTTTTAATTTGGTTTATTATTTTGTACAATATATTTTTATAAAATTTATTAAATTACACAATTAAGTGGTCTAATTGATCCAGCTGTTTGTGTCAAATTTAGAGTTTACCAGTAATATTTATTAAATATTGTAATTGACAGAAGAATTCAACGATCCATTAAATTTGTAAATTTATCAAAAATTGAAATATTACTACCATTCATTGAATTTTGACTAACAATTGTGAGTTACCGTATTTTTGCTTTTAAATGTATAAGAATGTGTGTGCGTAGATATGTGTGTGTATGTGTGTATGTATGCCTGTGCATGTGAAAGTGCCTGTATAAGTGAGTGGCCTTTTCGAATTGTTTAACTACAAATTTCGATGATTCATTCGAGAACGACGAGAAAGTTTCTTTTCTGTAATCTTAAAACGAGGACAGCACAACTAGTCGGATATACCTTTCTTCGTTCCTCATCGCTGTCACCGATGTCACCAATCATCTTCAGAGTCGGTCGGTCCGTAGAACCGAGGAAAGAGAGAGCTATACGCTTCCCAACACCTGTACAACACCTATCAGCAATTTCTGTATGTGTCTGTCCGTACCATTCATTCCTTCTCGCTAGCTTTATTAGCTGTACAAATAGGAAAGCTAAGGTAGTAGGCGCAGTGGGATGCTTTGACAAATGACAGGACGACCAACCTCTATAATATAAAGCTTCTCCATCTGAGATTGCTTTGTCAACTCATTCTCTCATCTTTTGCTTTATTGTTAGTTATATCATTAAATTTTCAATTCCTTTCATTTTCAGTTAAAAATATTTTTTTTTATTTTATCTTTTTTGTTTGCTTTTAATTTGAAATTAAAAATTTGTAAAAATTTGCGCATTTTGTGTCAAATTTTCGGTAATTTTTATAATAGTACCTTTTCTTTTAACTTTTTTGTGTAATCAAATAAGTGTTAGTGTTAAAGATTTTGAAGTGATAGTAAAGATCCTTCGTATTTCTTCTTCATTCTCTGTGGCCTATTTTTAGCCTTTCAAAATTCTCCTAAAATAATTTTAGTGACAGCCACGTGTTTCTGGTCATCATATTTTCCAAATATTTCATCAGCAAAATATTCATAAAAAGGGTAAATATTTGATAGTGGTTTCAATTTGCTATGTTCTGTTTACCAATTCAGCATCAGAAACTGCTGAAATGATAATATTGACATTTTACGTCTGTCCGTATTTGCTTTTTGACGTATTAACTGTACATCATATCATTTTAAGTAACTAAATATTGATTCTTATCAGATTCTAAATGTTTGTGAAAAAAATCATTAGACGAAGAGAATTTACATAGGTTATTTAGAGTTAACGAGCAACCTATTTCCAGTTGAACTTCTCTCGCTCGTCTTTGAAGGTGGCAAATTCAGATCATTTGATCCTGAAGTCATATGTACTATTAAATCATACGTAATAAGTGTAATTTTCCTCAACCTGTAATTTTTGCATTCATTTAGTGTTTGAAAGCATTTTGAGCTTATTAATTTATAGCACTTACAATAAGCAAGTTAAATTAAATTAGCTATGAAATAATCATTCCGACAAGACAGATCAAATGAAAGTGTACGGATACGGTACTGAACTGATGCCTTTTTCTGCACAATATAATTCTTCCGGCATGTTATCTCTCTCATCTTACTTTCTTTTTTCCCTCTCCCTCTCTCTTCCCTTCCTCTTCCTTTCTTTTGTTAATAGCGAAAGAAGGGAGAAGTATTACTTACAATAGAAATGCATCATAAATTTATATGCCCATTATTGAAAGGATGGAAAAAGGTCTTTACAACATTGGATTCTGTTATCGGAACGGTACGATAAGACTTTTGTGGCAAACCCTTTGATTTTTGGTCTTCACTTTTACCATAGTAAAGTTTCGCATTTATCTTCAGATCACTTATTTATTGGTTAAAAGAAGTTTTATACTTTGACAAAATCTCTTTCTATTTCGACTTTTTTACGTCCTTTTTATGTGACACAATCTTGTGGTGTAGCATTTTAGAATATTTTGCAGAATTCAAAACGGTGAATAAGTGGCAAAACTGGAGTCGGCAAACGTATTTGGCCTTTCTACGGCTAGTACCTCATCAGTTAGTAGTACAGGTGGTACTGCAGCTAATATGAATGCAATGCTTAGCAATGCTACAGGTCTTGCATCTGCTTCAGCAGGTTCTGCGTCAACATTCGATTCTGCAGCACTTTATCAGGCACAAGCATCTACTTTGACACAGGTTTTTGCTTATTCCTTAAGGCTTAAGTATAACAATAAATCCAAATAAGTGAATTTACGTGAAACAGAGATTGTAGATGATCGTAATAAAATTGTTATCGTAATACAAAGTAAAATTAAATGTTAAAAGAATAAGAGGGAAAGATTTAACAGTTTTTTTTCAAATGAATTGTATGGTTCTTATCAGCTACAATTGTTTTCGCGGAAAGGTCAATTACTGATGCCTATCTCGAATTCTAATCTCTACTACTTCTAGTGCTATTTTATTAGTTTACACTGATTTGCTGAAACGAACCCGTGAACTCTAAGGTGAACTCATCCAGAATGACATTCATAAACATCATCTCTCGGTACTATGTATATTTTGCTTTGTTTGACTTAACTGTTTGGTTAACCAAATCCGCTAACCTCGTCAACCCATTCTCATCTATATTTGCATATAGCAAATATTAATATCGATGATATGGTAGAGAATAGACAAGTGGAGCAGAAATTTCTCGATTCCGGAACATCTCCAGATTAATTGGCAAATAATCAAGAATGAGATCATATCTTTAAAAATATACCGATCTCAATTAAATAACTATAACGGTTTTTAATAACTATTTTTTTACCTCCTAATATGTCATCCTTTATACACACAATCAAAAATTTGCCGATTATGAATTTCGAAGACACCCTCATTTATTTGCTTTTGGGAACTTCAACAAATCAATCATTCGTTTTGAAGTACATTTGAAAAAAGGTCAACAGTACTCAGTGCATCATCATTTGATTAATATGTAACCTTTAGTTCATTAATGATAATACCTTTACTATTTCCAGGCTTTTCAACTTCTACCAATTTAATAATATTTCCGTTCTTTGATAGAGCAAATTAATGTATTTTATTCTCTCAAAGTTTTGTAAAAATTAATTATTATTTGAATTATTTAATTAAAAATAACTTGCAAAGTTTCAAAAAAAAGGCTTGTTGGTTGATTTCTTACTTAAAGATCTTACTTTTGCTCACTCAGAAGAAAGTCGGTTGTGACGATCACACGCATACAATGAACATTTGGCAGTACTTTGGAATTAATTAGTTTGATGGTGGAAGTGGAGAAAAGATGGAAATTCAATATTAACGCAGTAATTGAGATTGCTGCTCTGTGATATGGCATAGATACCGTAACCTCCTCGTACCAAGCAATCTTTGGGAGAAATGATGGGTTGGAGGTTGGGTGGAGCATTCGTTGAAAGACCAATGCAAATTATCATCACTCACTTCTTCCTTTCAACCACTGCTTCATTACTTATATCTGATAATTTAATAGTGATAATGATAGTGGTAATAATAACCAGTAACATAGTACTAATAACAATTAACAATAATAATTAATAACAGTAATAATTGACAATAATTAATAATAATAACAATAGCAAAAAAAGTAATTTATACATTCGCATTCACTGCACTTATGACCGCAATCGTCATCTTCCCTACAATTTAAGAATTAAAATGTTGCGTTTTAAATTCAACGTTTCTTGCGTTTTCTACGCAAAAGATTCTAAATTTATAATATCAAAAATTTCAAGTAAAAGCTCTGAATTTTTGTAACGATCAAATGCAATGATTATTTATTTTAGTGGTTATTTCAGTTATCTATTATTTTATTACGACCATTATCATATTCATAACTTAATGTTAAATTATTTAAATTCAACCAATAGAATGTTTAATGCTATCAATGGTAATGGAATAAGGGAAGAAAGGAGTGGATGGATAAAATTTGAGGGATTTTTTCATTAGTTATTATCAGTACTTTTAGGGCATGACAGCGCAAGAGTATGCTTCAGTAATGCCATCTTATTCAACAGCTCTATCCGCTTACAATCAATATCCTTATCCGTCCAGTAACAATCTAGCCAGTGGAACACTACCAACTTATTATACCTCAAATTACATGAATCCTGTTAATCAAAGTTAATATTAATCTTTTTTTTGATATGTTATCAGAAGTGATATCTGATAGCACAGATTATTGCTGACCTTCCAATATTAATATCTTAGCGATTGAAGAAAAAAGAAATAATTGAAAAAAAAAAGGATTTTAGATCTTCCTTTTTAATTTCCGAAAACAAAGCATTACCTGTAAACTCCAAACTTTTGTTCTTCATTCTAAAACTCAAATTTGCATATTCTAATTATAACGCAAGAGAAGTAAATTCATTAAATTACTTTAAGCCTACAACAGTTTTGGTGTAGCAAGTGGAATATCTCCCTTGGCTTCAACGTCCAATCGAACATCATCTGCTCTTGCTAATAATGCGTCCACTTCTGCTGCAACTACCGGAAGTTCCACTTCTGCGGTTGCCGGTTCATCCTCATCACTCACACAGATTTCTTCAAATTGTCGTTCTTCTCGGGTTACATTCAATGAACAAACACAACAGGAACTTGTAAGTGAATCGTAAAATTTTAATATCAAACATTTCAAACTTTGAGAGACACAAAAATTATTGCATAATAAGCTGATATAGGCAAATGATATCTTTCTTCTAAGGATTGATTAACAAAGCACTTATGACGAGCGCTTTATTCTAATTATTTAATTATTCATTTCTGCAGGCTCAGATGCGTACTTATAATGGTAAAATAGGCAACGCAAAGCCGCCATTTTCATATATCTCACTGATAACAATGGCAATTCAACGATCCGAATCTCGTATGCTAACACTTTCAGAAATCTATCAATTTATAATGGATAATTACGCCTACTATCGACAGAACCAGCAAAGGTCAGCCGGGTCAGTGCTTATCAAAAATTGCTGTACACTAAGCAGACTAGCGATCTGCTGATATCTGTATAGTTTGGTAATCTAAACGACGCCATCTATACATTTTAAAAATTCAATCAATAGAAAAGTTGGCGATCGTCAAATCATCTAACTTTTCTCATCCACTTCTCACAGACCCTCTCTTTCGCTTTTGTGATTTACTTATTTTTTTTTTCAATAATATACTCGCCAGTAATATGCTAAAGAAATATGACACATATGGCTTAATTCAGGTGGCAAAATTCGATCAGACATTCACTTAGTTTCAACGATTGTTTCGTCAAAGTACCCAGGTAACCGTTGCAATTGCCAACTTCATTGTAATTATGGTAATTATGACTGCTGCTGATAGCACTCCCTATAAAAACAATCATTGCAATAACACGTTAATTGTTAATAGGACACCGGATAAACCTGGAAAAGGTAGCTTCTGGACTCTTCATGAAGACTGTGGTAATATGTTTGAAAATGGATGCTATCTGAGGAGGCAAAAACGATTTAAAATAAATGATGGTAAACCGAAAAATAAAAAAATTAAGGTCAGTACATATCTATACTTACCTGTTGTCTATCAGTTCAAAAGTACATAACAGTGGTCGATGAAACTTATTTCAGTCACATAAGTAGGTCATTCTCGGACTTGAAGCCTTTATATTTATAGAATGGACATGGTGGAAGAACGAGTCAGATCAAGGAAGAACATGACGAGGATGTGATGGACAATAAAGGGGTCAGTAATGCAGCTGAAATGAAGGCTTCAAGTGCTTCACAAAAACCCCAACAACAGCCCGATATGGCATGCTCACCACCAAGCGAAGTAAAATTTTTCCTTTTTAGTTATATCAATATCATACCTTATAAATTACCTTAAATTATTTCGGGTGATTTTTATTATACTCTTGAATTGTTGTATTTTTAATTCAAAAAATTCATAAAAATTATTTAAAAATGACAACTGAGACAGTTTTTTTTAATAATGAAATGAACGCTCAGTTGAAGAGCTTTTTAATTGAGCATAATTTTCACACAATTGAAATTAATAAACTTTGAATGCAATGTCGAATTTAGACTTGAACTTCATTGATATTAGTAATCTAAAAAAAATTGTTCGTAAAATTGATTGATTTTTAAAGTTTAGGCTGAAACAAGTACCAATACCGATCGTGTAATTGCTGGTGGCGCAATTCCACAACTAATCAGGTCCCAGCAACAGGTAATGCAATCTGTACAGTTACCTGCTACGACATCGTTGACAGCACCTGCTGTAAACAGTCAACCGACAAGTGTTATTTCAGCTGTGGGAACTGTACCAGTGAGTTTGAATTTTAAATTTCATCTGACTTTATTTTACTTCTAATTTCCACAGTAAAGCAGTCATAGCAGAACACTTCAACAGTTTCTGATTTAACTTCGAGAGAAGATTGATCTAATAGAGAAGCGATATTTACAACATAATTCTACGAGTCAACAGCTTCAATACATATTAGCCTCTATTCATCATTAATAACAACAACAAAAATAACAGTAATAATAATAATTAATGATAATAATTAATAATAATACAATAATAAAAAGCAATAGTAATGAATAATAATAGTAAATTTATATATTATTATATTACCACAGATTTGCTTTTCTTTTGTTTCTATTGATAATTATTAATTATTATCACTAATTATTATTATTACTGTTTCTATTGCTTCTATTGATCCTTTCCTATCGCAAATTTTATTCCTACTCGCATTAATGTAAATTTTATATTTAATATGTATCATCGAGAGATCGATGGATGGATCTTTTCCAGATGAACCCTTATGCCAGTCAGTATCCATCCTTTGGATTGTATTCGAATGGTGCAATGACCGCTGTGCCGGATTTGTCGCAGACGACGTTACCCACTCTAACGCCAAGTGCCTTCCGTATTGGAAGTCTTATCGATAATTATAGTATGTACAACAATATGTATGCTACACAACCAAGTAGCACTCTTAATGATTACCCTTATCAGCAAACACTGTACAGGTAGGTCGTAATCAATATACTTTCTCAAATTTATAAATCTTTTGTCATCTTTGCTTTAATATAGCTAATTGATCAACCGACTTTAAATATAATAAAAGTTGCGACTATAATAAACTTTCCAACAAAATACAAAATTTAATTTCTGAAATTTTATGGCCAATTACGGTCTATCTGTGTTATAGAGCTATTGGGAACGACAATTCTTTTTTCATACAATTATGTGCTTATCATTAGGCTAATAGATTGTTCTTAGCCCTTAGCCAGTAGTTGAGATTAAATTTTGTAGATAGTTTTTTTCGCAACATTTTCGGTATTTTTCGACAAGCTTTATTTATATTGTGAACTTTACCGAAAGCAACATTAGATATTAGTTCATTTGCATAAATCAATTATTTTCCAGTTCAAATAATCCGAATTCATTGCCAAATTTGTAAAGAGAGTTTGAAGAACAAAAAAAACGCAGAGATTACAAGGTGTGAAACGTAGGAGGACGAAAAGTTAGTCTGTTAATTAATTAATTAGTGCCTCATTTCAAGAACTGGTTATTCCTCTGACCGAATTCTTGGTTTATTCAAATGTATTGCGACTTGATTTATAAGTATAATTTGTTTTATGCTTTTGCAAACTGTTATAGGTAATATTTGCTAATTGTTCCTTTTCATTTATGATTCGAATATTTCCGACAAATTCCAGTCTTCCGTTCATTAATTTTCACTTTAACTTGAAAATTTAAATAATTTGACAGTTAGGTTTTTTTTGTGGACTTTATTTAATATGCTATTTAAGATGCCTTAGTCATTTTGCATTTAATCAGTATAGTTTTTGAATTAATTACAGATCTATTATTTACCTTTTTTAGTAAAGTATGGGAAATTAGGTAAAATGGGCGTGCATGTTTAGATCATTCATGTGGTTTACTTGAATTTGTCACCGGAAAGTGGCTATTGGAGGTCAACAATAATAACTTGAATTTACGAAGTTGAAAAAATTTTTTTAATTAATAAAAATATCTAACTGTGATATATTTGCATAAATAATGAAGTGGAATTGTTCGTATGTAATAATGTCTAACCATCACTTTATTGATTTAATTTCTACTCAAACTTACCAATTTTTTTGACTAGAAATCTCTTAAAAATTAAATTTTATTTACTGCCAATATTTTTATGATTTCAAATTTTTTTGATTAAAAGTACAATACGAAAAGAGAAGTAAATGTGCACAAACGTTATAATTAGTACTGTTTAAGTGTCTAACTAGCAGAAACTTTGTCTAACACAACTATACCACAAAAACAGTCGAAAATTAATTTTCCAAAATTGAAAATGACGCATTATCATTTTCACTAATCATTTTATTAAATTTAATGATTAAACTTTTCTTTCTTAAATTAAGAAAGAACCAAAATCTGTTCAATTAGATTTTGTTCAAAGTTTTGATGAAATCAAAAAAAAAAAATTCTGTCATTAATTTTTATTCTGCCATTGAGAATCATTTGAGATACCAATGTTATTACGGTTTTATGGTTTTTTTATTCTTTTCTTCGCTGTACACTATTGTTGTTGATATTACTGTCGGCGATCAATTTTCTTTATGGCAATTTTGCAAGTGTTGTGCAATAAATGCATTACGACGATATTACAGTTTAATTTGTAAGATTGCATAAAATGCGAAATCATTGATTCGTTGAAAAGTAAAAATTGATTGATTGATTTATGCCTAAGTGACAACGACTAATTTGCTGGTACAACAATTACTTGAAAGATACTATGAATGTTAAATAACAAAAGTGTTGGTTGTTGCAGTTCGTTGATAAAATTATTCGTACTTTGATATTAGTTGTGTAACTATTTTGAAAGATAAAAATTTAAGCAATGAATTATCAGTGTAAGCAGAGAATTCGCTGAATAACTTCTTCCAACTTTCTTCAGAAAAGCTATAGGTGGAATTTTTGTGAAGCACTCGAAGTCTCAGTGATTTCTGTCAAAAAGAAAGAAATATTAATATGCTTATTCTGTTGGCAAATATTTTGATCATATCGAGACTATTCATAAGTATTTTATTCAAATATAAAATTAAACCTAATAAACTGATAGAAATTCGAAAATAGTTGATCGGTAGGTAAGAGTTACCATTTCATCAATGAGCCAATATTATGACCTCATTATTATGACCTTTCCTGCACGAATTTACAGTCCTTTAAGAGCTACGAAATTTACATTCCATTATAGGTTTTGGAGGAGGTGTAATGGAACACCACATTGTTTTTGGGAAATAATGTAGTAACAACAATTAGTACTTGTGTGTCCAATTGCGCTACAGGCGCTTCTCCACTTAATGGATACATGTTGTGATTGGGGTATGAAAACATACAACAAATAGATGGTCATATCAATGGATCCAATAGATTGAAACTATTATTGTCAGGTGTGAGGAAGGTAGAGGACAATGAAAAGAAAAGAAAGGGTGAAGTTCAAGTTAGCATTTCCTTCCTTCTAACTTCCCTTACGATCTTTCCAGTTGTGTAATACTTCCCTAACAATAATAAAACGATGAATGAATGAATTGAGTAAACAAAATGAAAACTAAAGAGATCCATGATGGAACTAAAAGAATTCTAAAGGGATCATATAGACAGAAGCCACCTGTGCCTAAAATTCATCACTTACCACAACCTGAATTGTATGGATTGATCAAGCACTTCTCTCCTTCGTTGATTAAGTGTTGTGAATTACTGCAATGCGTCACTGAAATTCAGTTTGTTTTGGCCAACGATGAATGTGATTATCGAAGAAATTCTGGAGAGCCGCAATGTTAGAGGTCCAATAATGGAAGAATCTATGAAAATTATGATAAAGGCAGACCTGCAAGAGAATAACTGAATTTCGTGGATATACCAATAGCAAAAACAAAAACAATGAATTTCTATTTTATTCCGAAAACTTTGAAATGCAAAGGAAGCAAATTTAACTTTTTACAGAAGAATGGAAACATGAAATGAGCAAAAATACGCGTATTTTCGGTTATGATAATTGAAATAGTTGAGGGTTGACGGAGACGAAATTCGCAAAAGTTACTGTTTGTTGTAGAATTCAGCCAAATTGATTTCACATATGAATTATGACATGAAGTAAGAATCTTAAAGCGATTTCTCAAACTCAGTTACGGCGATATATCACAGTCTATGGCAAAACAGAAGCATATAAAAATAAATTATCTACAAAGATCGGTAAAAATAAAGAGGAAAACGAACTATTCAAGATGTGATTTTATAGCTTGAAAATTGATACGTGGGATACAAAACGATAAAAAATTAGAATTTAGGAGCATAAGTATAGAGAAGAAAGATAAGACGTTTGCAATTTTACCTGCAAGATGTAAAGCTTTTCTAACAAGTTAATTTTGATAAAATCTTATAAAATTGAATCGAATAAAATGAATAAAGTCCGAAGCTGAAATTGATTTTGAGGAAAAATATTAATTCAAGTTCATGAAATAAAAGCAAATGAAATTAGATGCAGAATAGATCATGTTTTAATTTCAACAATTAGCTAACACTTAGACAATTACGGTAATATAAATCAAATGACACAAATCAAGACAAAAAAAAACGATATAGAATGAAGAAAATGAACTGGTTCGGAGTAGTATCACAACACGAATCACTATATCGAAAACTCCATATTTCCCGAAATATTTTACAAGTAAGGAAAAACCGATATATGAATTATCCGTACGATGTAAATTACATTCAGTGTTTGCGATATAATTTGTGTCCAACGCTGAAATAAGTACTTCAAGTATAACGAGAAACAGTGGCGAGTAAAAATTTAATGAATTAAACTTTGAATCCACACATATCATTCAGAACGTATAAAATTATGGTATTTTACTTTCTGTTTGCAAGACTTTTGATTTCGAATACAACTTCAATGCTATTACTATCTACAGAAATATATACTGATAGTGATTTTTTTTTCGCAGTTTTAAAGTTAAATTTTCTCATTTTCGCAGTTTTAAAGTTAAATTTTCTCATTTCATAAGTTAAATTTCGCAGTTTTCCAATAAATATTTCATCGATTGATATGAGTAACACAAGTGGTATAAGTGGAATAAAATATTATACTCAAACATCAAGGAACACAGGTAAGCACTTATAATACTGAAAAGTAATAAGCCATAAGCGAGTTGAAACCGTGAAAACATTCTGAAGCAATGCAATCATTTCGATCGACCTTTATAGGAAGGAGCAAAACTAGGGGAACAATCACGACTGGAACCTGCTTATATATGGGATAGACTGGGACAAGAGGAGGAGGACAAAAAGCGATGAATATACCATCAACTCAGTACAAATATTAGTTTTATTCATGTTTAACGAACAAATATCAAATGTAGAAGAATTTGCTTAGGGTTTTACCTTCTATCTGATAAAGAAATAAATAAATATTTACTGTTCCTACATTGTCAAGACAAAGTAAGCAATTTCGTTTTTATTATATTTGCAGTTCTTTACATATGTAAATTTACCAAAATAGTTGAACACAAGGCATGTTTTGCGAAAATTTAATCCTCAAAACTTCCTTCTCCCCCCCTCACTCTTGGCGCAAATAAATCAAGAATTTAAAGAATCAAATCTCTCTCTAGTGGAAGGAAAAGAAAAATTTTTAACCAAACGTATCACGGCAGTGTGATATCACATTCTGAATTATAACATAAATTTTCTCCATTGTTTTATCCCAGTTTTTTCAAAATTTTCCTTCTCCTCTCAGGGTTTTTTCTTTAATCTTAAAGTTTTGCTAAAAATCCGTTGAGTTAATAATGCTTCGGAAGAAGAAATCAATATATGCATATTTGAATAATATTGGAAATGTTCTCATATCCGTTCTCAACAAATTAATAAAAGCATGCTCATTTCAAAATTAAATTTATCCCAGGCTAACTCCAATATCCTACTTGTTTGAACAGTGATTCGTGAGTCACAGTAAAGTACTGCAATTAAAATAAATTAAAGTACTGCAATACTTTTCCTCCTCAAGTACTTCAGACTTAGTCGTTTGCTTTATTAACGAAACGTCTCAAAGGGAAGCCTAACTTCAGCAACCGGTTCTCTCTATCTCCAACTCACGAACCTCAATAACTCCTTTGTTGCTGTTGTTGAAATTAGATGAAAACTAATTCTAAGTACAGTAAACCCATACCTATCTCAAAGCCCTATCACATTTTCAAATACTAAAATGATCCTTACACACAACTAGTCACTCCAGTGCACTTAAAATTATTTTGGAGTTTTTCATCCCAATCCGTTTATTTGGAAGTTATATAGTTTATGCCTCTCCTACTACTTTACCTTTCCCAAGTAGATTTCTTGTTCCTTCAAAAACTGCGAAATTTAACTTATCTTTAATGTGTTTCAATGTCCACTCAGCTCTTTCATGTCAGCATGAGTAATGCTAAAAGCTGTTCATCTATTTGCACATGACTTATTTGTCGGCTAAAATAGCCGAAATAACGAGAACGCCATATTACTTCTTAAGACGGAATCAATTTGTACTCCCTCTAGTCATTTCACTTCTCACTCTCTCTCCGTCCTCTTCCACCACTACCATTGCTCTTATGCAAACAAAACTCAAGCAGGAAAGCAATACAGTGCCACTCACGGAAATACATAGATAAGCACTAAACCGATACTAAAACGACGGCGACAAGGACGAGAAGCTCGTCATCCAAAACTATCATATTTTATCTCATACCTTCCCTGAAAGATCGAACTAGAGGGGTTGACAAAGAATATCATTATATCTCTACCATCTTAATGATCAAATAATCAAATATTCTACGGTTACGAATGATGATGGTGATAATGAAAAATGATCAAATTAGTTCCAGAAAAGAAGCCTACTAAAAGCACTTACCTTCTTCCACACAGGATGTCATTTTCACGCTTCACTCAACTATTTTATATTATAAATTAACTTACGATTAAATAAAACCCATAAAATTTAATCGTATTCAATGAAAGAAGATAAAACTTCATGAATAAAAGTTTTTTGAAACAATATGTAAGATGAAAACAAAAGAAATCAATGAGGAAAATTGACCAGAAAAAACAAGAATGATATTTATCTGATCTTAAATTCATTATAGTACAAATATTTCATCCTAAGCAGAAGTCTTGCAAAACAGTATCCAAATAACAATCCTATCCGTAACTTCCATTTTAACCTTATTTGAATATATTTAATCAGAATTAAATGGAAATCGATATTTCAGCAGAATGAAAACGGATGAAACATCCGATACACTGCAAATTTTCAGTCACATAAGATATCATGAACCACAAGAAGCTTAATAAAAAACCATAAAATGTTTTTTTTTTCGTTGAAATAGCCAAAAACAAACCAGAATATTTGAAAGAAATCAGTTCCCTACTGTTGTTGCTCGTGCTGCATGGATTGCAATTTCCGTCTAAGAACGACGATTAATCTGTGCTGCCTGAAAAATGAAGTGAGGTTTCTTACTGTTAGATTTAATAAGTTCATTACTCTGAATTCACATTTTCAAATATCATACAAAACATACTGAAATGCAAAATATGTATTGAACCGAGCCACGAATCAAACTAAATCGTTCCCCCTTCAACAGTTCATACAATCCACACAGGTAAATTTCAAAATATAGAAATCTTAAAACGAATTATCAGTTGAAAATTTCCACAATATAAACTAAAACTTCCATCTAAATGTACACAACATGACCAATTAACGAAGTTCTAAAATTGACGAGCAACAATTATAGGTCAAATCAGGTCAGTATGAGAGAGAGAGATATTTATGGCTCACTTACTACAGTAATCCCGGATACTTCTCAAGCAGTCACAGTAACCTAGAAATTTTATGGACCATTTGTTTAAAAAAACCCCGACCATAAACTTATCATTGATTTTCTTCAAAGATGATCGGATGAGAAATCACCATAAAACGATTCATATAAATGAATGGAAAATAAATAAAATTAACGAGAGCGAAATAGGGCCAAAATGTGTTGAAACGAGTAATTTTTTCATAAACATCAAAGAATGAAGCCGATAGAACATCTACTAAGGATGATCACGATTAGCTTAACGACTACCTTAAGTAGGGTTATATAAGTACGGTAAATGTATGTCACGTAGCAGGAAAAGACATAAAAATAAAAGAAAAGCTTTTAGGTATGAAATAATATAAGCAAAAAGAGAGAAGAGAGAACCGAAAATTCACCAATACAGCATTTTCCACTCTTAAAAGAACTATCGTATTTCTATCATAAGAACTATTTAAAACCTTCCCGCTCTGTTCCTAACCTCCTGCAGTGCCTTCAACAGGACGATATACTTTTTCCTGAAGTGTCACTTAAAATTATTTCGGAATAAAAATTTTCTCACTTCTAATTTTTTCAGGAAATTATTAAAATGATAGCAATCAGAAAAACATAATTATCTTCGGAAGTGGAAGCGATTAGCCTTCGTGCTCATTTCCATGTATATTTACATGCTAATCGTTACATATTCGTTTAGTAAGAGAAAAATATTTTCTTATATATTATTTTCTTCGCATACAATTTATTCGAAAAATTTCTAAATTTTTTATTACATACATTATGAAGTAATTATTTTCCAACGACAAACACAGTTTTTGATAATTTTTGAAAAATTCAATTTAAATATTTGAATTAATACTTCAGTTATAGAATTTGTTTACACCCCACAGACACTTTTGTATATGTCTCACAAGTGGCATAATACGTAATTTCAGAATCTGGAAAGTCCATCTTATGTAAAACATATTTCTAATCCGACTAAATGATTGCGCATTAAAGAATGCACCGAAATGGATCTGAAAGCGTAGTACGGCTTCTTAAACCTTCACGCTTCATAGTAGTGCGCTCCCTGGATAGCAAAACTTTTGAGTACTTCATCAAGTACATGCTAATAAATTCGTTCCAAAGCAATAAGTATGAATTAGGGACCAACTGTTCATGACCACATCACACTTCCCAGAACTAAAGTATTCTAGGAATAAATCTTTGTTTCGCATTTAAAAAAAATGAAAGGATTCAGACGTCCATGCAATGATTTCTAATTCTTGCTTTTTTTAATCAAAAATCGATTAATAATAATCGATAGATAACCTTTTATTTTAATTCAATTCCATCTGGAAGCATATTCATCTTCTATGACACATAAGAAATCTTGCATTGGTTTCTTCAAATCTAAGCTCTTATTTCATCATAGAAGATTAATTAGTACAACTGTGATAGCTGTTAAGATCAGGAAGCTAAATAACATCACCAGTTCCACTAGAAGAATCTTTTTCTTCCTTCAGTGACGTGATTTCTCGAACACATTTCCGTCCGGGACAAAAATCTCTTAATTTCTTAACTGTATTGTGCAAACTATATTACGTAATCAGCAAACGTTTCAATCAATTCATTAGTGACATTAATGGACAATACTATGGTAATTGCAATCCTATACAAGTTATATTTTCTATAGTATAAGCTAAATCTACTTTAAATCATCTGAAAGAGAGTGAGAGAGAGAGAGCAATGGGTAAGAATTATTAGGTTTCTGTTTGTTCAGATTATAAGCAGCTGTTTCGATTTTAACTGTGATTATATTATGGCATCAAAGTGTAAAATCAAATTATACGCTGTTTTCTCATTTATTTGTTTAGTTATTTTGTTAATCAGCTAACAGTAAAGGTGAAAAAGGGGGAGGGATAAGGAATGTTTCCATTTCTGTCACTTATTAATTGCTACATTTTAAGATTAGCGTACAGGAAAAAAACAAACGAATTTATCTCTTTAGGAAAAAATTCCAAAACCCTTAAATGTTGCTCGTATTTTCGATTAAATAAGATAAGAAAGCTCACTATTTTTATCAGTTCCGTACGCATGTTCCGAAGAATATCTATGCTTATCATTCATCTATTTTCATGAATGCTTTTATCATAATGATGTTGAGAAAAGAGGAAAAAAAAGGAAGGTAAAAGCGATATTCCGCTGAAACGTGAACTATAATATATTTGGGAAAAGGGTTGGTGAAGGATAATATGTTGTGTAAACATCTCCATTTGGGATAGAGATAAACGAATGCATGAACAAACGGAAAGTCAGAAAACACCTGTGGTTTAGGGGTCAAACCATTGTAAATGTGTGAGAACACCCGTATCAAAAAGTTAAGGCTAAATTTAAATCACTACGATGACATATAAATCATCATTTAATAAAAAGAAGTTGAAATAAATGGAGATGTAAAGTAGAGACTAGAAAATTGATTTCGGACACAAATGTTGAACTCGAATACTGTCAAAATGTAAGTATTGTACTAGTCTATCGACAAGTTTTGGATACAAAATATAACCTTAATAGTAAATATGCATATAAGAGACTAGACCTAAATTCAATATCGGAGGTATACAAACCCATAGTTCAATCTCAATAACATTCTAAGCACTGTGTGGATTTATTGAGTAGGTAGAAGTCAGCTCACATTGTTGTTTCATAGGTAAAAGACCTTTTCATATTATGATCACTTGCTTTGGCATAAAAATGTCTACCCACGTCATCGAAAGTTT
Organism: Litomosoides brasiliensis; assembly: GCA_013365375.1. NCBI lineage: Eukaryota > Metazoa > Nematoda > Chromadorea > Rhabditida > Onchocercidae > Litomosoides > Litomosoides brasiliensis. Next base: position 75,848 of record JABVXW010000198.1, on the reverse strand, counting down.
TACTTTAGAAAAATGAACATTGCTTGCCTTTAAACCAAAAGATAATGAAACTAACATTTCGATATCTTTCTTTAATTTCTTGTTTTCTTCCGCCAGTGATACTTCCAGCGCCCCATCGGTTATTTCACCCCCAACTCTTTTACGAGGTGGTGGTGTAGGAGTGTTACGCACAGCTTTTAACCTAAAAACTTACTGCTTGAGCATACGAGATAGAGATACATGCACAATACTATTTCAAACGATGTTATACTTCTAAGACTCATAGTCTTGAAACCTGGTTAAGCTAGTCTCGGATTCTTTCAACCTTTCCTCAATACCCGGCTGTTGCGACATTTGCTTGTTCTTTTTCAGTTCTTGATGTATCTCATCCATTTCCTTCCGCATCCTGAAATTCGGAGGTATCCTAAACAAAAAGAAATTCCAACCCTGGTAACTAAACATATTGGATATCAGTTACTCCAAACTTGCAGATGCAAATGCTCACTGGTTCTTCCAGTTGAATACCGAATTTAAATTATTTTTTCAAACAACTACATGCAAGATCTTCTTCGAAAGATTAATAAATGGTACGTACATTCACTAGCGGTTGTATTGCTGTTGAGAAGTATGTCGCATCGAAGAACAAAAAGGACAATCAGTGCCTTACAATATGTAAAAAATTTTATCATTTTTTTTTCAGTTTTCAGTATTTTCGCTGCCTAACCTTTCATTTTCGCTTCGTAATTCTTCATTTTCATTCTTCATCCACTTCACTTCTCGTTTCAATTTTTCCACTTCATTATTCGACTCCGTAAGCTTTCTCAACTCCTCACGATTTTCCTACAACAATTTCTCCTTACGCTTCTAATATTCACCATGATTTTCAATAATTCTTCCATTTGTTTTATCTTGCTTAGCTAGTTTTTTCCCATTAGATTATTCGCTTTCAACAGTTCATTTACATGTGAGTATTCGCGATCATTAACTTACTTAACTGAAATAATTTAATTAAAGCTGACCATACATTTCTACATAAACTGCATAGTGTTCTAGAAGATTTTTCAATTAATGTAGTGGGCAAGCTATTACGTGACAGCAGAAAAGGTTACGAATCATTCTTTAATTTCTAGAAGGCACGTATAGATTGTTCTTAAAAGCTGAAAGTGTGCACTTGCCCTGGGAATAATTAAATTGTAGCTTTCTTGGAAGCACTTATATGGTCTATATAAGTGAAAATAGATCAGTAATTTCTGCATTATTAATACTTATATTCTGGAAGCTGCAAAAAAAAGAAATCTGTTAAAACAGCTCATTACAACATCTCTTCATTTATAGCGTATCGCACACGTGAAAAATTTTTGAATTATCTTTTCTAGCTTTCACCTGCCTTTCCGCTTCCGGCGACTCCCTCTCCAGTAGTGTATTTACTGTCTTCGATGTGTCAAGTTCATTTCTAAGTTGTTTGATTTCACTCAAAAGACGCACTTTTTCCATATCTGAAATTCAAATTAAGGTTAAGAAAAAGTCATAAAATAATTATTTTTAAATTTGATGTACCCTACAATGTTTGAAATCACTACAGTTAAATGAGTGTCATAATCGTCACTGTTTTATGGCGAACCTAAATCGATGATTTGTTTTCGTTCAACTTCAAGTTCGTTGGTGAGCCTTTCAATGTTCTCATTTAATGTTTCATTTATTTTAGTTAGCTTTTTCAATTCGTCTTTAGCCGCTTGCGCATTTGTTTCACTTTTTTCGCACTCCAATTTCCATTTCTCCTGGAAAAATTTTCATCATTAGAACTTGAAATGTTGACTCGAGCAACAGCACTCACAGGTTTAACTTTAAAGTTGCAAGAATTTTTATAGACATGAAATTCAATACTCCAGATATCTTCAATCTCTTGCTGCTATGGCAGTGGAAGAGAGAGAGATATGTATGCTTAGTTGCAGATGAATAAATCACTGCTACAAAAATTAGGACAATATTATAGATTCCATATGATGTGACAAATTAAATGCATTTTCGCGCAGATATTAAAATCAAAAATGCTATGACCACACCTCGATGGTCTGAATTTGTTGGCGCAAATAATGAAGCTCATGTTGCCGATCTTTTTCCAAGTTTTCATCACCCTTAGCTTGAATTTTTAATCTTGCTAATTCCTGAGCTTGACGCTCACCTTCTGCTATCGCTTCATCTAGCCGTTGTCGAGTTACTTCTAGCTCCGTCTGTTCACTGCAAAACAGAAAAACCACTCAGATCTAAGATTCCTATATATAAACTTCCGTCGTCAGAATAAAAAAAATGCTTCCTCTTTCTTCGGCAAAAGGATCATACTGCAGTATGGGGTGCAGTAATAAAGACAACAAAGCTATTCTTTGAAAATAGAAAAATAACCCACTTCAATCTGGACAAAATTTAATGGAAAACGGGTAGGAAGTAATGTACGACAAAAAAAAGCGTTAGTGAAGCGAAGCAGAAGGTGAAGCTCTGAAACGTCCAAAAAATTGTTCGTGAAATAACAGCCTGTATAATCAGGCACGTTGAAGAATGAACGTGATAACATGTAAAAGTACGACACTACTTAAATAAATAAATAGAGCCTGATAAAGTATTGCCTATACTAATTAGCTAAAATGATTAGGAAATAAATAACACACAACTCAGTGACATTAAGTGACAGTGAGAGAGAAAAGCCATTGAATTCAATTGTCTTTCAATTTTAGTGAAGCAAATCTGAAGCAAAGGCTCGTTAATTTTGCAGAATTTTAATCAACTTTTAAGTGATAGAAAAATAAATTTAAAAAAAGAAAAAATGCTAACATAAACAATTGTAAACGTTATGGCAAAATATAATCAAAATTGTATAATTACTGTTGATAATATGAGCAATAAAAGTAGCAGTAAGTTAAAGGCAGAAGTTATTATGGTATACCTACCGTTTGTGCGACAAAAAACTCGTGGATGAAGAAAAGCGACAAATGAAAATTGTGAACAAAGTAAGAATAAATAATGTTTTCTCATCGAAACAATAAATGTCAAAAGGAAACTTTTTATAATTACCATGAAAGCCGTTCCATTTCTTTCAGTTGTTGAAGTGCTTCTGTTCTCAGCTGTTCTTTTTCTGTATTAGCAATATTTAGGAAATTTCTCAATTGGTTCACCTCTTTTGACAGACTTTCAGATTGCTCTCGTAATCGATCCATTTCTACTGCAGATAGTTTAGACGCTTGACGAGCTTTATCTAGTTGTTCATTAAGATCATTTATTTCGTCAGTATGTTTTTTTATGTTTTCACTTTCCATTTCCATAATTTGCTCTTTTAATTCTGCCAACTTCGATTTCAATGATGAACATTCGTCGAGAAGAGTTTTATTTTCAAGCTCGATAATTCTGTTTCGCTCCTCCAAACGACTGCTTTCTTGAAGATGTGTTTTGCAAGATTTTATATCACTCGTTAAATTTTCAATGTCTTTTTTCAAACTTGCAATGTCCAAATCTCTTTCTTCTATTTCTCGTTTATACTGCTCCCGACACCTTTCAACATTTGCCAATTCCGTCTTTAGCTTTTCAATCTGTCCCACAAACGGATCCAAACGTTTCTGTGTTTCAAGTTTGTCACTTTTTATATTCTTTTCCGTTTCCTTAATCAAATCCAAAATTTCTTTATTTTCCTGAATGGTAGCCTGGAGCATCTGGATATGTTTCTGAAGACACTTTCTGTCCATTTCGTCTTCTTTTATTTGTTTTTTTAGAAAAGCCAACTCTGCTCTTAGACTCCAAACTTCACTACTAGGTTTGGATTTGTAATGTTGTTCATTGGTGGCACCATAAGTCCTACTTGAATGATCTAAACTATCAATTTCTTGCTTTAGTAACAGATTATTTCTATCCGTAGGCCCTAGAGTTTCGTCATCATCGTAATTCACCGAAATAATGTGCCTGCCCTTTTCCATCTCTATCCTTGTTTGAGTAGTTCTGTTGATCATTTCCGGTTGACAATCACTATGATCGAATAGAAATTTTTCCTCAAGCACGTCAGCGATGCACTCTTTTAAGTTAGCCAATTTCTCTTCGAAGTCAGATCTTGGACTTAAATCCAGATTTTGAGCTTCTCTGCTTTGAAATTCACGGTGTTGATCAATTCTAAAAGGTACAACACTGCCGCCCTTGACAGCTAATTCCTTCCTCAGATTCATCATTACAGCATTGAGCTATAAAGTGACAAAATTATTATATTAATAACAGAGTCCCAAATTATGAAAAGGAAATATTTTGGAAACAGTACAAAAGACCGTTGAATTTGCGCCAACAAATAAGTTTACTTATCGTACAAACATCGAGAATATAAGGAATTCCGTTAATAACAACAGCAACACAAAAATTGTGAACCTGTAGAATCGAAGGAGGATGAGTCACTTAAAAGTAAAAAAAAAGTTTGAAATTAACTTGAAAGTTAATTTTTTGTATCCATCTGCAAAAACTAAAGAAGAGTACTTACTCTTAACTCTTTTCTCTTTCTTAGCCTAAAATCCACATTTGAAAAGCTTTACAGTTATGGCTACAAGCCATCAGCTTACCTCTTCAATTTTCTCGCTTTCTGAAGCTTTCAATTTTTCCACTTCTTTATTTAGTTCGGCAATCTGTTGCTCATACTGTTGTTTTGCTTCAATCAACATTTTCTGATGTTTCGATTTCAAATCACTTTGCAGCGATGAGAACATTTGTTCCTATAAATAGGAAATGAAATCAGATTTTCTAGACTTAAAAAAAGTGAATAAACCGGAAAGATTCCTCGGTACTTCAACCCGTCTCTTATTCCTTATTACAAATTAGGTGCAGAAGTGATAGATACCTTTTGGAGTGATATAGCCTCAGAGCTTGCAATTCAATAAATTTTCGTTACCTTTTCAGTTATTTGTTTTTCAAGTTTTGAGATTTCATTCTTATGTTGAATCAAAACGAGGTTGTGTTTCTGCTGTTGAACGGTATTATCACCCTAAAAACCAAAACAGTTCAAACATTTCGAACTTTATTTAATAGTGAAATAACTTTCTTCCCATAAATGAAATTAAAATAATAAAATTTTGATTGGTTTTCTAGTAAGATACCTTCCATTTTTCCACTTCTTTTTTCATTTCATCTCGTTCAGACCAAGCCAACTGAGCATCCTTAGTTTGTACATCGACGTCTATCAACAAACGTTCATTTTCTTCACGTACTTCACGCAATTCCTTCCGAAGTTTTACAATTTCATCATGCCTTGCACTAAACTTGCTTGAAATTAATTAGAAGAGCGAAGATTATAATTAACTATAAAAAGTATTTTATTTTATTCCATGTTTTATGGTGTCCCTATCAACATTTCATAGAAATTAAGTCCAAAACAATAGACATAAATCTGTGATCGGTGCCGCAAGTCTCAGAACACCGTCCATAAAACAACCTACACAAGACGAATTGGAAATAACCTAAGTCTGTGTTATGGTTTTTGACTTTGCAGAAATTGCCATATTTCGTTTCAGTTAATTTTCATAATGACATTTTTCCTTTGTTTTTGGGGATAATTTTTTGTTAAAATAGGATGTAAAGTTAATTATGTCGTAACTTCAAAAATTTTTGCAAAACAAGTATGGAACTTTCTTAAATGATTTTAGATGATCCCAATGTTTCGAATTCTGAATGAAACTTAAAAATTCATGTACTTTGGCTTGCGTTTAGTGAGAACTGAAAACCTAAATAGACCTGATTTCATCACGAGCTGACTGCAATGAGGTAGCTAAGGTGAGCACTTCATCTTCTAAGCTTGCTTTCGCCAACAGCTTCTCATTCTCAGCTTTGGATGTTTCTAGGATTACATTCATATCAGCTAACGCACAACGAAGTTCTTCAAGTTCCTTTGTCATCGTTTCACACTTCTTTTCGTATTTCTCGCTGAATTTTAAAACGTAGTAATACAAGGAAGGATGAGAAGAGAAATTCCATTCAGAACAATTAGATGAGTAGTAAACAGGTGGTAGTTAGTATAGAAATTAGTTCCATCTTTTACCTAGTTTCTTGATTCCTCTTAATTTCCTCTTCAGCAACTAACAGACGTTTATTCTGTTTTTCTTCATCAATTTCTAGAATTTTCAGCTTTTCTTGGAGAGAACGAACTTCCTCTTCCAACTCATCAATTGTTTCCCGAGTAGAACGTTCCGCTTCCTGAAAACAAATATTTTGAGGAGTAACTTGCTGCTACTACTATCACTGTTTTGCAATCTATCTAGTTTAACCTCACTCTATTCAGATCAGTCTCGAACTGTGAAATTAGATCATACCAATCTTGAAACCTGTTGTTAAGCTTGAAATCTGATTAATCTGATTAAATTCAAAGAAAGGCTGAAATATGGTCTAAAGATCAGAAATAAGAGAAAAAGGGGTTTTGCGTTAAAAAAAACATTCTATCAATGAATGAAAGTAATATGTATTTAGTTAATAAGACTAATCTACTAACATCAGCATCTGCTTTAGCTTTTTCCAGATCCGCCGCTTGGGCAGCTATTTTGCACCTTGCCTGCTTTAATTGTTCGCGCAGTACGTGCATCTGAAATGAGTTTCCTATGTAATCCATTTGAACCGATTAATATGCATTATTACCGGAGTGGTCCAATTGTTAAAATAAATTTCTCGATACTACTAAAGGGTATTCTAAATGAACCTTCATTTTCACGGCTATCTTTCAGTAGCTACTCGTAAGTTAAATTTTCCATCACCTTTATTAGTACCGTCTAATTTGAAATAACTGGAATTTTAGAATTTTTTTTTGCTGAGTTGTAGAAAGTCGGAAAATGGTACAATTAAATTAAGTTTCAAACGTTACCTCTTCATTGAAACCACGCTGTTTATCAGTTTCTATCCTCAACACTTTTAATTCCTCTTCTAGATCAGCGATTTTTGATCGGCAATTTGTCAATTCCCGTTCCGCTTCTTGTTTTTGCATTTCCTCCATTTTTAAAGTTTGCTTCAAATGATTAAAATAAAACAGGTAAAATACTTAATCACTTTCATTTTACTTCTAGGACTTATACCACCCGGAAAATATATCTTTATGAAGATTAATTGAAACAATTAGTTGCTTCTATTGAAGAAATGAAAAAGGCGTTAAATTTGAATTCGCCTCGCTATTCGGAAAATATAAAAATGTGAGTCCCCACTACCAAATTTCATTTCAAAATAGTAAATTAACAAGTGGAACTGTAGTTAAAGGTAATAAAAATTCAAAAAGCATAGAAACTGACATTAAATTTTACTTCCTGTAATCTCATTTCTTCTTCAAACTTCTTTCTATCATTTGTCAAAGTATCGGTTGCTCGTGCAAAGTTGGCCTCAGAATCCTTTTTTAAAGTATCATACCTGAATTAAGAAGATATCATCCAGTACAGTAAATAGATATCATACACAGAAAGACAGAACAGTTACACCATCCATTTCAAAAATTGCGCTTAAGTTTACGAAATATAGCGGATGTTTTAAACTGATGTTACCGTGCAGAATCAATGAGATTAACGTAAATTTTATATAACAAGAAAAATTCAAAATTACCACATTCTGTCAGCAAGATCGTACGACATTTTTTATACGATTTCGTAAAGAAAATATGTGAACTTATTGCTCTTGACATTTTAGTACGATTCAGTCTGAGTTAGGCGCTTGACTAAGGCATTCAGGTGTAGGGTAGTTCTCCCGATTTACCAAAAGTGCAAGATTTTTGAAAAATATGATAATTAAATCATAAAAAATCAACAGTGGAAACAATAGTGGGTTTAAGATGTCATAAGAAGACTTATTTATCAATTTCCAATTCTATTTCAGTTTTAGGGCTCCTACATAAGCAACCAAAAGCATATCAAGCAATACATATCAAAAGTAATCCTTCTCTTTTTACCTCTTTTAAAAATTTTTCGTTTCTCTTCTCTTCTAAATCCTGTTTTTTTCTCATCCTTTCCTTCCTTCACTTAGTGTATATCTTGCTGAACTTTTCACACACAATAGGTAAACAAGTTAATAAAATATTGAACTTTCACACAAGAAATATTCGATGGCCACAGGAATCGACATTTCTTGGGAATATAAGAAAGAATTTAAACAAGAATAACTAATGTTTTGCATTAAATGAATTTATATACATACTTTTCTTTATATTCTATCAAGTTTTTATCGCTTTCCTTCAACCGTTCAATTACTTTTTCTCCATCTAATTTATACTTCTCTAAAGTTTCTTGAAGCTGTAAGATTTGATTTTCCTGAAACGATTCATTTCAACGAATGTTGATAAAACTTAGGGAGATTCTTTTCTGTTTTACAATCTTACTAATTCAAATCATTTCTTGATTCATCTTGAAAACATATCAGTATAAAATCATTTGCAAAATTTGCAAAAAACCATCAAATTTGAACTCGTATCAAGTTGCAAAAATAAAATCACATTAGACAAGAGAATTTGTGTGAGAAATGAAGCTTGCTTACCTTGAGTGATAAGTCAGCTTCCTTCTTCTGTACATTTTCTAATACAGAATTCAGTTCACTATGCATTCTCTTAATTTCCTAAATTTCAGCAAAATCTTAGCATAATTTTGAAGTTGAAAAAAATTTCGTCTGATTAAAGGTGTTTTAATAGCATTGTTATAAAACTATGATAACAAATTTAAGAAAAATGAAAAAAATTACATCAGCCTGTTTGGACAATTCCGCTTCCTTCTCTCTTACAATTTCTCGCACTGATTCCAATTCGGTTTGAAGAGTTTTGAGTTTCTAAATCAAACAAAAAAAAATGCTGTTACAAACAGAAACACCTTAAGAACATGAGATTCATGGCTGAACTAGTACTAATTTTTTTTATTCGAAATCTTTTTCATATACTTTTGAAAACGGAAGAAAAAAATCTATTTTAAGTTCAGGTAAACTGATTGTAACGCCACAACCTAAGAAAATTTAACAAATCTGATTTTGAAGAAAGTTAACACGTGTGCTTAACAGCTTGAAAGCTTTCAGCTTTCATTGTAAAAATCTCAATGTTCAAAACGCAGTATTTACTTTCTCATTCGCTAATTTCATTTCCTCAATTTCGCGTACGCGCCTCTTGACCTCACTCTTGATCTCATCAAGCTGACCCCTCATTTCCTCATTTTCCACGGTTAAACGAGTTATCATTGCTGAGTCTGCTTCATTTGTCTTGGTATCCTAAAAAGGCCACGTTTGTGATTGGGAATCAAAGAAAAATATGAGGCAGATATTATGCCTTATAAGAAGATGGTAGCTACCTGTTTGGCAAGCATCAAGCTCTGTAATGCAGCTGATTTCATCTGTAAATCACGTTGCAACTCCTCAATATTGCTCTCCAGTTGGATCTTCTCGTTGTTCATAATCAAACGAAGCCTTTTCGATTCATCCTGAGCATTTTCCACTTCCTGATTCTTGCATCGCACTTCCTCTTGCAAGTTGTGCACATCTGCATTCAGCTGCGACTGAGTATCCTGCAATTCTCAAGTAATAATAGGCATAAGAGATCCTAAAATTAGCATGGTTATTAAAAACTGTTGCACATATTTTATGAAAACTGACGCGTTGATTGCTAACTTATTGTCTTCCTGGAAAAAAGACATATAAAATATGAGACTGAAACCAACCAGGATATTGTCAATTTGTTTCTTTAACTTTTCATTCTCGTCTTTCAATACATTATATTCTTGAGAGACTGAACCATCACGATTTGTATCTGCTAACTGCGCTATTAAACTGTTGATCTAAAATTAAAAATAACGAATTTTCCAATTATAGCTAAATTTCAGACTTTAAATTAAGCTTTCAATTCTTCCTCCTCTATTCTGTCATATTCTATATCGACGATAATTTTTCTGATACGATCTTGAAATGACTACATCACTTGAAAATACGTCTGACTATTAATGATATTCTGAAAATGGATCATTAATTTGCATGACCTGTCTTGCTCTTCCAGACTTTCAACTGTAGCACATCTGCTGTAATCAAAAGCCCAGCGGAATAAGACAGGTCATGCATCTTTATACCACTCTTTCCACTGAAGTGATAGTAAACTTACGTCCACAAAAAAAGATCATACCTGAACAAAAAGCTCTTGCTTCTCGGCTTGCTCTCGATCCAATTGCATGGTTAGTTCTCGTTTTTGGCCTTGCAGCATCTGCACATCCATCGGTTGCTTTGCTTCCAACATTCGCTTCTGATTTTCCCATTGCTGTCTGAAACACTGACGTTCATCTTTGTTAAAACTTATAACTTTTAATTTTTGGAACATTTCAGGAAATTCTTCTGAAATACTTATAAAACAATAAGCTCAAAGTTCATGAAGTAACATCAACACAGACCGGACAAAAACTAACAGCTTTTATTAATTTAAATATAATCTAAGTTGAAAAATTTTATAGGTTGAAATAAGATGATGAAAAGAATGTAAACAATTCTTTACCGATCTCTCTCGAATTTTTCAATCTTCTTTTTTAGCGAATCGCATTCCAAAGTACGCTCCCTGAGAGCTTTCTGCAAAATTGAATATTTGGTATTATTAAATTAAATATTTGCAGCTAAAAATGTGAAAGTAACTTTAAAATGCTACTTTATAAATCCCTTAGAATAGTGTTTTTCGGCTTCTAAAGGATATCTGATTAATATAATTACTGCTGAACTAGGACAGATATTATCGAATATTACCAATCATTCCCTCTTTACTAGACTCTTAAAATTGGTACGGAAACAGACTGTACAGAAACACACAGGCTCCCTCTAATTATATGAGTCAAAATAAGCAATCAATAAATAGTCTAACTTCACTTAAACCTTAACTAAATAACTTTGAGTTATCTTTCTATTATTTAATAAGAAAATATTAAATTAATTATCATCAATTACATATTCGTAGTGAACTTTGCGAGTAATCTCATACAGTCAGTGTAGGGGACTAAGTTATTATCACTCATTTGATTTCATCCTCAAAAAATCTTTGAAAGAATTTCTGGAGAGAATTGGTCTTTTCGTATGCTTTGACTTTTCATACAAGTTAAGAATTGAATTTTCCACTGATCTTTAGAGCGGAGACATCTATATGCATTCGCTTTTAAGAGAAATTTAATTTTATCCGATTATCATATAGCAGGTGAATAAGTTAGTAATTTTTTTATTATTCAACTGCTTGTATACCAGCAAGCAAGGATTTTCAAACAAAGTAATGGCCATCGAAAAAGTCTTTTTTGCTCTCTTCGATTCTCCAAAGATGGTTAGCTCATAATGAAGTGTGAAAGGAAGCATATCATCTCAACAGTAATACTACTTCATCAAATAATGAAACCTAGCAACATCTCAAACAAAAAACCCATCAATAAATATAGTTTTAAAAATACTTCTTTACCTTTCCTCACTCCACCATTTTTCCTATAAGCCAATGAAAAATTAATGAATGCTAAAGCAATATATAAATACTAATAACAAATCTTAGAACTAACGCACTTCTAACCTGTCCACGTCATCATTCATGCTAACTCCTTTTGTATTTAGTTGTTGAAGTTTAGATGATAATCTGTTATCACCTGTAATATTTCGAGATTAGTTGTACTCAATCCAAAATACTTTTTGTTGAGATACTTTTTTATTCGTTCATCAATTGAATAAAATATAATGCCTAAACCTAGCATGGCAAATCTGTGAAACAATATATTGGGTGAATTACTGCACTTCTAAAAATGATCACATAGACTAAAGTGTCCGATTCAGTCCGGTCTAATAAGATCAAGATTAATAATTCACTAAAGTACTTGGTTGACTGATATTTTAAATTTTCCCAAAAAGTGATAACTATGCAAAATAAGCTAGCAAAGTCTGAATTTTGTCACAAAATAACATGACATCTGATTACGATGCTTCAAAATGACAATCACTTCAATGAACAACTTCTGTTCATTGAATTGATTGTCATTTTGATTGATTGTCATTCTGTAATAGAAAAAGAAAACCTATGCAATTGCATTCTGAATTTTTTTCGTCTTTTTAGAATAATCATAACGCCCGTATTTTACTCACAAAGCAATGTAGTTTTAAAAAGTACAAGAATACCGACATTTTAAATCAAAAATTGGCGAATAGCATTAACTTCTTCTGATGCAACTAGATCGAGATTTCATTGCAGATTTGATGGAATATAAAGAGTAAGGAAAAAACAGGCTACAATTAACAGATTTAGAACTGTTCTATGAAATGTTCAAAAATTGCAGTAAACATGTTTTTCAAGATGATCACATGTGATAATTATAAACTCAGAAAGCTCTAAAGAATATTAATCAATTCAAGTTTATCAATATAGATTTACAGTTTTTAGAATAATGATGGTTGATCATGCTGTGATCCAAGAAGTGACTGATAACGAGTGCATATCTGATAATCATTATTCCAGAAATTGTATGCAAAAGAAGAACAGAAATAATAGAAAGCGAAGGTTGCAGGATTTTCCAATCACTTTAAAATCTTATTTGTTTGGTATAATGAAATTACCTATTTTTTCATTTAATGCAAAAAAGACCACACTAAATAAATTTAAATACTCCAATTGTTTGGTAATTTCGCCTGCATATTTTGAAACAGTCTTAAAACACAATAAAATTCCTCTTAAAAAAATATTAAAAAATATATACAATGCATACATGCAATTCATCTAATCCTCTACTTATTCGTTTGTGTAACTACTTGAGTTAATTAAAAATGGTTTCTGATCAGTGAAGAGAAAGAATACAGAAAAGGAAGTGTTAAAGTGTAAGAATTTCGCAAAACATTTATCAAAACTTATCAAAACTGGACCTTAGAAACTAATAATCATTTCTTCAAAAAAAGGCATGAACTATGGATCACTTGATCTAGGAGGATTTTAACGAAGAAAAGATCGAACGGAATCTCTTCTCCCTTATTTTTTGTTTAGTAATATTATAAGTGAAAACTTCAATGATACTTGAAATGAAGCAGTAATAAAATCGTTGATAACATATTATAAGGGAAAATTATGCAAAATATTATAGATGCCGATGATGGAAGGAAGTAAGAAATAACGTGGCAGTAATAATAGCTTCTCACCATCCGATGCCCTTCACTATGGACGAAGCGATCTGAGATACGACGCTGTCTTGTAATAGTGACAAAAACTGAAAAACAAGTTTTAAATGGCACTCCGTCCCTTTTTCTTAATTCTCACAATAAGTCGTTTACAGCTGCATTCCTTCTGTAATACACAGGTAAACTAGATAGACCCTCATTGTTGGAAATTATGGCATATTTATATTTGAAAGGTTACAAACATGGATTATGCTTTAGCTAACAGGCTTATCTATATGTGACGATATGTTTCTTCCACACTCCATTATCACTGTAACCAATCAGTTAATCAGTACACATCTCTTACACTTTATTCATGCGATCTATCGGGATAAGTACCTGTTATTCAATGAGAATTTAATGATTCATCCAACGCTTAGATTAATCCTCAAGTCGCTTTACTATTATTAAACTTTCATTGATTACTTATGAATTGATGTTTTGAAAATAAGTGAAGTGAATCAAAGTGAACAGGATATAAAATAGAATACTTAAAATCTGATGAAAAGATTTGACGGTTAATATTTCCTTACAAATGATTCAACAAAACTACCATTATAGAGAACAATCGTACGTAGCATCATTTTAGAAGAAACTAATGATGACGTATAAGATGGATAACCTCAATGTACTGTTTTCAACAGTGACACGGACACGAACTTAAATTTGTCTTTTAACCTTTCCAAAATAAACAATTTGATAAGCAATCTTGAATAATCCACATGAGTATCCGATTTTGGGTATCCCCGTCACAATTCCGATTCGGAATCATTACAATACGAAAACGAAAGAGCCTACCGAGCTGTGAGACTCACAAACAGAAATTAGATATTTGGAGAAATTTCGCCCATAAAAATATAACACTGAAATAGTCTTTTCTGATATTATAAAGAAAAGCAAATGAATGTTGGATGTACGGAATTATTCTTCAAGATGTAATAAAATCGCAACATTTCCCTTTTTTCCACCTGCAATTCGCTAAAATTTCTTTTACCCAACAAGGTATTGCTATCCATAATGGAAAGTTCCAAAATAATCCTAAAATAGTATTATGTTGTAATCTCGAAAGTACTAAACTGCCATCCTTCAAATCACCACAAATTTTTCGAAAAAAATTCAAATTTGACATAATGACAAAGTGATGGGAATTGGCAAAGATTCAGAAGAAAAACTGTGGTTTTACAGGAATTCACATGATAACAGTTGTAATGACGATTAGTGATTAATTAATCAGGTATGTGCCATTGCGTGTAACCTTTGGATTTTTGAGAATTAGAAGATATCAGTTTTGTGAATTGTTGATATTTCTTCACGTGCTATGCTTTCAACTGGCCGACTTACACTACCAACGAGAAAAAAAAATTGTGAAAAATTTGTCGATCATGTGAACGAACTAACAATTTCGCGATCAAAGTTCAGATATTCTGTAACCGTAAAGAATAAATTAATTCAAGAAATTTAAGTGTTAAACCTAAAGATCTATTTAGCACTAAAAGGAATGATAAGAATACATTAAACTGGAAAGAAAATAAAAAATGACTCATAGGAAAAAAAAGTAACACGTCAAGATTTCCGATTACACTGATTGCATCGAAGCAATGTGATTCCTTCTGATGTAAGGAGAAAAACAATTTTTTTTACTTGTTGCTAATGCCAAAAAGATTTTTATTTTACTGAAAAATTAATATTAATATTTTATTTTACATAGTGAATTTTCCAATGAACTCATTCAATAAATTATTTCTGAAAATACTAACAGTCAAGAAAAAATCAGTCAGTGAAAGTAGAAGTGAAACTTCTAGCATTAAGAAAAATGTAGGAAGAATTGAAATATTTTTCCTGCTTACTGATTGACTAGCAAAATGGTTTGATGGTTGTGATGAATCAACAAATTAAACATCAAGCATTCGAACGAGGAGAAACGAAGAACTGATGACGGAGAAGAAGCGATCAACAATGCAATCGATTATGGCGCACCTAACCTAACCAGTCAACCCGTAAGCAAAATAAAAGCTATGAGAAGAAACGGAAGCGATAAGATGATAATATCACTTATCACTAAAGGCAAATGAAACACAATATAAACTGAAAACCTCCATGATCAGATCATCGTGCAAACGAAATGGCAATCACAATAAGACTGATAAAATATGACAATAGTAACGTCGACGATAACGATATCATTGCCTTATTTCGCTGTATTGTATTTTAAAGAATCACATGCCTATCGAGCAATAATTTTATTCATAGCTTAAAAGTAAGAATTTTGAAAAAATCAACAGGTTTCGAAATTGCAATAAATCGTCTTATTTTCAGCCTTTAAACGGCAACTATCTTTCATCGTATTTCTTCTTCATCTCCAAATGGCCTTTGTAAAGCTGAAAAGTGTCAACAGTGGGAAAAATATGGATAAAAATTTGGAAACTTCAACAGGCAGGAATAAACAGTGCTCCAATGCGCCTTTTTGAATTATTGAAAAAATAAAATTTACCAAACGAAAATATTTCAAGAATTGAAGTGAACACTCTCTAATCTTAAATAATATGCACCTAACAAGAAAGAGCTAGATGAATAAAGAGTGTTAGACAGGGTATTCGAAGATGAAACAATTTTAATCAAATTATGCAAACCAATTCATCGTTGTGTTAATAAAATCCACAGTGTTAACAAGATTAATAAATAAAAATTAGTACTCATGATAGTAATTGCAGTAATTATGATGATGATGACTGTATCGCTGATCAGTTAAATAGGTGAAGGAAAAATAATTCTGTGAATTTCTTATATAATTATAATTTGAAAATTATTTCAAGAAAGGAAGTAGTAACTAACGTCAAATGTGCCAATTTGATTATTCTACAGATGTAGAAAGAAAATTGCTGTATAAATTCAAACCTGATATTTTAATTCCAGAAAACTTCATAAATTTTTGGAATTTCGCGGACATTTCAAGTGTTTCACCAGTATCCTAATAATCACAATTAAAACACTGAAACTTTTCCACATATAATTTTCGATATGCACTTTTAAAATTACCATTTCCTTAAAATTACCGTAATAAGTCAGCTGATATTACTGCTCTTAGCTTGTAGTGAAATTTCATTAATATCAGTTGAATTAGTCAGAACTGATAAACCATTTAGCGACAGGTTTTAAAGTAATTACAAAAATCTACAACTTTCGATTTTCATTATTTCTGTTCTTCTTTTACATACAATTTCTAGAATAATGATTATCAGATGTGGACTCATTATCCGTCACTTTTTTGCATTACAGCAAAATATCTGCTTTTGATAAGTAATCAATCATCATTATTCTAAAAACTGTAAATTTGTATTGATAAGCTTGAATTGACAATGTTCTTCAGAAGTTTGTTGTTATCAGTTTATAGTTATCACATGTGATCATCTTGAAAAGCATGTTTACTGCAAGTTTTGAACCTTTCCTAGAACAGTTCTAAATATGTTAATTGCAACCTGTTTCTTCCTTACTCAAATACTAAAAATACTAACAATATATTTCTGGTTCAATATTACAAGTGCTGATTTCGGTCTAAGCTGCAAAAGTTAACGTAACATAATATTATTTCGGTTGTTAGTGATAATTTGATGATGGCTTTATGTGAAGTAGACAGTGATGGCATGAATGCGAAATAAGTACAAAGTTGGCAAACGGCAAATTAATACTACAAATTAATCTCTCTCAAGTTCACTGAAAAACAATTTATCACTCTAAATAAACATTGTTGGCTGTACTCTCTTGTAGAATATAAACTATAAATTCTTTCCTCCATTTATCTTATAGCTTTTTAAAATATCAAAGAAGCAAACGTTACAACTATCGTTGAAGTATTTTGGAATTATGATCTTCCGCGATTGGCAGAAAATGCAAGGTATTTAGCTTTCCTAACTATTTCCTCTTTTTGGTGGAAAAAACTATACTAAAAAGTTTTAACAATGTGCATTAAACTGCATTACTTTAAGTTTTTCGAGGGCATTCAAACCCATTTTAACGACGCACTTACAACTCAACGACAAAATTACCTCCGAAAATGCTTATCAAAAAATGAAGTGGAGACATTTGGCATCAAATTCAAATAAAATATACGAAAGAGGATGGAAATACCAGGAAGTACAATAGTAGTGATATCTAGATCTAACCAAGTGCTCACTCTTCCACTTGAGAAATACATCGAATAAATGAAGTGAAGAATACACCAATAACCTTTTTCGAAGTTTTCAATGCCAACAGTTACGGCTTCGAATTTAAATTGTATATAACTATATAATTCAAATATTCCGAAATCATCAAGATTCTACCACCACATTTCATCTTATTTGTTGTAACAAAGTTTGAAAAAAATCTAGAACTTGATGGGGAATAGTTACAGATGTATGAAGCACTCCAATATTATTGTAAGAAACCAAAAACAAAAATTGAAAGAAATTGCCGACCAAACCGTCGGCGTAAGTTTGTGTGATAAAAGATTGAAAATTAATTAAGGGACTTTCAGTGATTAATTTATTTCAGAGGTATTTCAAGCAATATTAAGAAATATGCTTATCAAGTCTTAGAACTCGACTACTGGAGAGTTCTTCCGGAATCCGGAAAGTATTTTTCCTTTCATGACAATGCAAGCTAATCATTTATCATAACTATCTATTACCATATACAGGCAGTGGACAAAATAATAACTGCATATGATAGCAAATGTGGATTAGCAGAGCTAACTGATAGATACGACTCGCATTGTTACCTATGTTGTACTCTTAGTGAAAGTCCACGAACTCTGTGGCCCGCTTTCAATAAAGGTAAGTTAATGCAGGCTTCAAAATTTTTTCCTAAAGAAGTTTCAGTTTTTCCTAAAAAAGTTTTTTTTCTATTCTCACCTTGAAAATCTGATTCACTCATTACATTTTTAATTTCGTATGGAAAATATATATAATTATTCTTACAAAAACATTTTTATTTCCACATTATCACGCGTCTCATCTTCCTAACCATTCCTTCCTTCAAGGACTTCCATTTCAATTCATTTCGGTAAACTGTATTCTTCTACTTATTACAATATTGCAGTCGGGGATGAAAAAATATTCACTTCTAAAGATCTCTCGAATAATAAAATGTTTAATAAAATTTGACAACATCGAATAATCTTAAATCAGTTTAAACAAAAACTGATTTTGAAGCATAGTTTCAGAAACTAGCAAAATCCCATGGTCTTTATGACTAGGGAGATCTTAAATTCAGTGTATTTCAGGTTTTGAATATATCATCACCACACAATTAGATGATGTAATTTGGGTAAAATAAATATGGTGCAAAGGTTACTCAAATCCTAGAGCAATCTATTAAAAAATGACAATAAATTTCAGATATTTTTGATCTTACTCAAAATGAATTTCTTATTAAATAAATGAAAATTACACCACTGACTCTATTAATTTTGAGGTTATCAAAGAGTTTATTGTATCAAATTTCTGCACGCTGCAGCATTTAAAGTGAAATGAAATTTGAAACTTCTACTGATCAAACTTTATGCGTTTATAATAATTTTGTATTTATAAAGACTGAATGGAAAACGGATATTCGCAAATCACCGAACTAAACTCAGTGGAAATGAAAAATCTGAAATACTTTTGAATATATAAATGAGCAATAAACCATATTTAACTACTCAAGTGTTGTGTTTCTTCTGAGCTAAAAAAAGTAATTTCTACAAATGTCACTGTTATAGTTTTTACAATAACTTTCAGATCAAAAAAGCTTGTCGTATTTCATTAAGTGCAATAGTTTCGCAATTCTAAAAATGTAACCCAAAAAAATTAACACATCACATCTTTCTGTTTCACAGCATTACATGCCAACTTACACTTTGCTTTCTTCTAAGATATAAAGCGAACTAAGAATAACGAAGTTTAAACAATAAAGGCATGGTACTATCAAACGATATAGCGATCCTAACTTCATTACTTCAATAATCATACCCATATAATTTCCCAGATAATGCAGAGAATTAAACTTACTTTGAGTTCTTTCTCCTGATTGAAAAAATTGCTGCCATTCGTAGCAACCATTGAGCCAAGTTTCGCATTTAACTGCTGATTCTACAAGAAATAGAATGATTTTTGGATTTTAAAAATAGTGGGAAGCGGTATGAAAAACCTTAGATATCGCTAGCTACATAATTAAGGATAGTTCACATGAAGTATACTAATGCTATCCGGATGTTATCGACCGGTAACGTTTGCACTTGCTTAACATCTTAATTTCGAAAAATTTGAATGGAAAAATTAGATCAAATTAATCTCACGCATCGATGAGCATTTCCAATTTCCTCTTCAAGTTTCCGAAGTTGCACATCCTTCATTGCTAACTGTTCGCGGTGCAGCATCAAATTTGCTTCCAATGATGTGATCTGTACTGACACAAATATAAAGGACAAATTGAATATATTGAAATATAAAAGAATTATATAACCGAAGTTTCTAAAATACATTGTCGTACTCGAAAGAGCATTGAAGTTAATTTCAAGTAACCATTTAAATTAATTCAAAATTCAGAAGCCCATTTCAAATATAAAAGTTATTTGTTAGAAAACTATAATTTCACCTGACGTTCATGATTTTCGCAGCTTCCATCAATTATATTCGCATTTGGCGTAGTTTTCATCATCATTTCATGCTCAACGTTGTTTCTCAACTGCAAGATACGAGCTCTGTTGAAAAGAATTATATTACAATTTGTGGATGAAAATGAAAAATTACTAAGCGAATAAGGCAAGTTTGAAGGAAGGAAGGAAGTAATAAAGACAGAGAATGAATTTTTTGGAAGATCTAAAACTTTTGTGTTAATGCATATTTTAGTCTGGAATTGTGCAATGATAGAAAAAAAGTATCCAGGAAATGAGACCTGGATATCTCATTTTGTAAGCATTTATTACAAAACTGAAATCAGTATAAAGAATATCAAATTGCAAATTACTTCTAAAATAGGAGGAAAATTTTGAATGGTTCCTGGCTCATATCCGAAAGTTTCAAATTTGTATCGAGGAAAGGAAATAGTAAATTAGGAGCAAAATTCTTAGTTTCAAGTTCTAGATCTATTTAAAAGAAAATGTAATGTATTTTTCAATTGAAATTAAGTGCAAAATTGCTTCAAAGAACAGAACAATAAATCGATATGAAAGGTGAAGATATAATATTATAAAAATATACTTTCCAGAGTGCCGTAGCACGAATACAGCTCCACACAACATAAAACATAACGAATAAAACTAAAGAGAGATGGATGGCGTTAAACAATGACTGTCAGCAACACTTATAGATCTGTGTGTACCAGTTCAACACTAATTTTAAACAGTGTAAAAAGCAACAGACATGGGAACCAGATTTTTTAATTCCAGGAAATTTGAGGACAACTAGCACTTTTTGAGAATAATATTTTAATCTAGAGCAAATCGACATTAGATTAGTAAAAATATATCATTTAAGTGGTCTCAAAGAAAAAATAAGACAACAAAAAAAAGGCATAATTCATTTTATTGTTCTTCCTCTTACAACTAATTAACTTCGTCAGAATGATGGGATAATGGGTTTCTGCAAAATCTTAAACATATAAAGATACATATCAACTTTATACCGATATTTTCTTTTCGGTCATGCACTGAATTGATTGCAGGGCGAACTAAACTAATTAATGAAGGACTAATTTCAGAACAGCAGACATTATTTTACCAGAATGTTATGGTTAGCATATATTTAATTAGTATTGCAATGATTACTTTTTAGGACTATATGACTCTTTCGACACTCGATAATTCTACCGATAACAGATCGATCGATCGAGATAATTATTTAAACACAAACGGTAGCTTTTGGTAAATGCAGTTAAGTTTACCAGTTTACTCCCTCCTCGCTCCCTCGTTTCCAACAGTTGGATGTTTTCATGACCACATACATATGTGGATAATTTTTAAACCGGCAGTACAATTGCTTTGTCACTCTCGTCTATAAGTGGTACCCTAATTAATATGTGAATCACAGAACTTACAGGACATAGGATGCTTCCGTTACCGTTTAGCGTTACAGGTGTTGAACCTTACCTAACCACATGACATTAGAATGACAGTACATCAACAGTGAGAAAAAGGGAATGAAGTATCAGTCACTTAATAATCACTCTTGAAATTATTCACCTATTTTGAAAAGTCTATGTCAGGGGGAATTTATGTAATTAGTTATTGAAATAAAACTTTGTGGTTATTGTAATTTTAAGAAGATCTAAGGAGTAAAATAACTTCAATAGAGTAATTTGAAAAAAAAAAGTAATAAAACTTTATTTCGAAGTATGTGAGTGAAAAACCCTTCCGCTATTCATAAACAATTTAGTTAATAGAGAGAAGACAATAATTAAACTGGTGTCACTTTTCACGAGTAAACACACAGATGATGTAACAAACAACCAAAAAAATAGCATTCTCTCGATTTGCTCCTCATTGAATAACGTAAATTTAGAAATTCTTTCCGATGATTTTGCAGAATCATGCAGACAGGTGAAATGCATGGCATCTATCTTCGTAAAAAAAGCAATTAATGAAACAATAAAAAGTTAATGAAACAATCACGCAAATGATTGCACGAATAGAGAAAACAAGTGAAAATTAAGAACCGGAATATTTCACTAATTATTGCTGGAAATTAATAAGATTTCATGCTTCATAGAAATTAATACTTGAATATCTGTCTAGAATAGAAACAACTGTTGTTTATTAGTCAGTATTTTTTGCATTTTTAGCATAAGAAAGAACTTTTGATAGCGGTTACAGTGCTCACCAATGTGAAACAAAAAAATAACGGCCACTTAATATCATTTGAAAGAATTTCACAGAAAGTACGTACCACATAGAAGCAGCATAATGGTGGTATGAAAAAGCTTCAAAGCAATGAGCTGCCGGCGATCAAATAAAAATAACACAAACATACAGATACAAATAGTTGCTACTGATGACAGTTAACGCAAGCATACAAATAAATATCTAAGGGAAGAGTGTAAAACTTAGTTGGCTTATAATCGTTTTCATACTGATTCTTCTCTATCCATAACAGGAAAAATTTTCAATACTCTCAGACGAACACCGAAACGTATTGAGATGAGATAACCATAATGTTAACAGATAAAATCCACACCTTCTATAAACTGAAAGCAATGTAAACAGAGATGACAAAACACCTTTGCTATGTGCTGAAGATAGCCTGTTTACTTTCTTGCCCTCTGCATTGAATAAATAGAAGATATTTTTCAAAATTTGAAAATGACTAATACAAATTTATAACGATTTTTAAACCGGTATATGCCCGATAAAAGAATTTGTCACACCTTCTTTCTATTAAATTTGATTAAACGATAGCAGCAGAAAATGATTTTTACCAAAGGCAATCAAAATTTTTTTATTAGATGTTATAATTTGGTTGCACTGGTTTATAAAGAGTGACACATTGTTGAGCCAAGTAACAGTCATTATGCTATGAGAGGCATTTTGTAATAGTAAAAGATTTTCTTTTCCTCTCTCAAGCTAGTGAACAAGACACCTAATAACGTAATCCAAGATTATAAAAACAACAACCATATTAAGAAAGGTTTTCTTTTAATTGAACATTTCAATACTACATAGATCAATTCACTACCACAACACATGCGTAAAAAATTTGCACTGCTTACGAAACCATGACTTATTGCTTCCTTTCCAAAATGTGCAGAAGTTATATGTATTGCAAGAGAGCCAAATAATTCTTAAACAGTGAGCACATGAAAATATGGGATGTTTTATAAATTCAACAGACAAATTCTTACTTCGTTTACTTGAATTAGCAATTCCATAAGAACGAGTGGATGCTTGCGAACATATTCAACTAATCTTTCACAACAGTTTCGTTTATCGTATTCTATTTCTTTCAAAAAATTATTCAGAAAGACAGACTTTTCATCGTTAACGCCAATGGATGGACTCACAGAATTCAAAACCTACAAAAGAATCATTATAAGCAAGGAGCTGACCACGTTGCTACATGAATAGTAGGCGGTTTTTTCTAATTTAATAATATTCTGTAAACGAAGACTTCTGAAAAATGCCGCTACCTGTAAAGCTTCATCACGAAATTGATCGTTGGGCAGCAATAATTTCAGATGATCGATGACATCTAAAACAAAGACTGCTACCAGTAAAAAATGAAATAATCACGAACCACGTGATGATATTTACTCATTTTGATTGTATTACTCCAAAAAAAACGCAAAACAAAAAGTTAGTATGAATTTCGAAATAAAACTGAAATTTTAACAAACAATTAATCAACTCTATTAATGTAAC
The DNA here is from genome assembly GCA_013365375.1 of Litomosoides brasiliensis. Lineage (NCBI taxonomy): Eukaryota > Metazoa > Nematoda > Chromadorea > Rhabditida > Onchocercidae > Litomosoides > Litomosoides brasiliensis. The sequence continues at coordinate 52,348 of JABVXW010000198.1, read as the reverse complement.
TTGATACACCGATAACTCAGTTTCTAGAGATGTTTAAACAAATTATAAAAGCAGTTAACTAAACCGCAACCTTACCAGCCAACCTGCACGCGAACTTAGCATCACTTGTTTTGTCGTAAAATTTGAGCTGTATTTGAAGTAACTGTGCTATTCGTTCTGTTTTAGCCAGTTTTCTAGCTAGCTGAAGCAACATAAAGGACCATTCAGTAACAAGAAGTAATTGCTACTTTCCTTCTATTTTTCAATCTCCCGATGCTAAGAAAACGTGAAACCAAAGAAGAGCTGACAATGTCACATACTTCCAAATCACTTCTTTCTTCATAAATATTTAGAATTCATCCTCACACAATGATCTATAATGCGTTGAATAAAAGAAGAAAGAAAATGCTCAGGAAAGACAACCTGCAACATCGAGGAAACCAATGGAAACTTACAATTTTGTTTATATTACGTAAAGCCTTGATTTCTTGCAACTTATCTGCATTAACATGATTCCCAACTCCCTGGAAAATATTAACTGAAGTTCCTCTGTATTCAATAAATTTATCCTTGACTAATCTCTGACGTGTAGCTGCACTAGTAAAGTCCAGCGCATAATGAGCGCATAATAACATTTTTGAAAAGATAGGATTTTCTTGATGAATAATAAGTAACTCAAAATGTCATGGAATAGTTGCAACTAAATGAAATAACTTACTTTGTCAAAGCATACTGCCTCCTTGCTAATTAGCTTGGAGCTATTGCTGTTACTTTCCGCTGTTCGCCTGTAATCTAATTTTTGTTTTTACTGACACCTTTCGATGATGCAATCCATAAATGAACACTGAATTAGGAGAATTATTTATCTCTTTCTCTCAAAAAATTGAAGTAGCATGAAAAATTAAAAAATAGTTAAATTACAAACCAGAATTTGTAAACAATTTGAATTTAAATAATTTAGCTGAAAAAAATCATTAAATAGACCTCAAATTGGAATCTGAATCATTTATGTGAACCAGAGTTTTGTCGTCCATTTCTTGTATGTTTATAGGCTTAATATCTAAATCTGTGCTTCGTTCAAGGCATTTCCTCTTGATTCCCATAAAGACATCATCAAAAGACAAACTTCGTGCTATTGGACCTTTCCCGATCCTTTATCAAAATTTTGTGATAAGTAAAAGTGATTAAATGTTGCTTTTTTTTATTTATTTATCCTTAGAAAGGCTATATAAGAATGTTTTGTGTTTATAATAGTAATTATAAATGGACGGTCAATTGTAAGAAGTCGAAAAATGCATAAAACCCGATACAAGATTTTCGAACATTTAAAATAGCTTCATTTAAGTAATGCTAGCAATTGCTCAATCGCCAATCCCTTCAAATGAGATAGCAATGGTAACCGTCTTATACAACCGATAGAATGACTGAGACTTAATTACTGTCACTAGCCATGCAAATGCTGTAGTCTCTTCCTGATTAACTGAGGCTTTCGAGGAATGTGATTGCATGACTCTATTGAGTTTAACCGTTATTTTAAGGTTCATATGACATATTGCTATGTCAATAAAAGGTTTAAAAAAGGGCAGAAAAAAGAATGAATTTTTAAAAGTTGATAAAATGAATAGATTGGAAAAATAATAATGAACAGCTATTCGTCGTACTTCTCTCTCAACTCTTGAACCACTGCCTTCGTGTTTCCAGAAAGTAGTTATTTTTAGGGCAAGCAAATTAATTAATTAAAAAAAAGTTTTGTCACTATCAATAAATCATCCAACAAGAAATGACAGAATGAATTCGTTATATAATGCCAACTTTTACTCATTTAATTCATTTATCCAATAACCTGTTTATCTACTACTTTATTATATGTGATATACAACAATAGAGATTACACAAGAACAACACATAAGTTCCATATATTTTGTTTCTTGGATGTTAAACGAAAACAATAAAGAAAAATATTACCTTTCAATTCCTTTTTTGCCCCATGTTAAAAATTCAAAAGTTCGACGAAATAACAAGCTAGAACACGGCGTCTGAACGTCAGACGATGTTCTGAAATGTATCAATTCCTTGAAAACATGTGTATCGACACTTAATTAAATCAGGATTTTGATAATTAGCAACAATTACAATATGTACGACAAATAATTATTCACATATTTCACTGATTGCTTTATTGAATCAAATGAAAACCACGTAGTAGTTTTCCTGTGGAACGCCTTACTTTCCACTCTTCGTACTGGTAATACAGACAATTGATATTAAATTAATGAAAATTGGGGGTTAATACCACCACTGCCAAAGAAGTTAAAAAAAGGCGAAGTAATCTGACTGCATCAATAAATTATAACCTTTTCAACTTGATTAATCGATAACCACTATTTCATCATGTGAAATGTGTTACACATTGTACTAGAGGTTATTCCTCTCCATTTTTCAAATTCATTATTATTTTTGAAAGTAAATTCAAAAACTAAACGAACAGAGCGGTTTCAATACTTCCGGCTGTACTGTTATTGAAGGAATGCGGTTGTACAAGTGGTGCTGTATCGTTTACAATCTATAAAGCAAACAGATGAGTAGAAAAATACTTACAGAACTTCCATATCTTCTATATACAATAACTACATCATTTAACTGTTCAACCGTAACGAAAACATTATGAGGTCAGTTTTGCGAAAACCTTACGTCAAACATGAATGTTCATAAATGTAGAGAAAAAATGATGCGGAAAAGACCTATAATGCTGGCCAAGAGTCGCCTAATTGTGGCTCAATCTCCAGTCTACTAGAAATTTAAAAAATTCTAAAACAAGTTCATTTATTGCACAAATATCCTAATATGTATCAAATAAATCAGAGCTGTTATGACATCTCAAGACAGATTTTCAGAATAAATAAAAAAGAGGAACCGATCAACATTTGTCAATAGTTGACTATTTTTAGCACTAGTAAGTCAATTATAGATCGTACTGCTCTTATTCTTATGTCGGAAGGTTCGACAACAGGATTAGACATGGTGAAGAATTACCAGTCTAACTAACTTGCTTCAACTACCGGCAGGTAAAAGTTTTTGAATCCAGCATTCATTAAACAATACTTTTGCATTTATCATTTTTAAATTTCAAAAACTGGGTGTTCTATTTGGTATATTTTCACTTGGTCTAAACTATTTGTTGATCTATTAATACTAAACAGAGACAGTCAGATTACCACACGGTGCTATGTATTAACTTGCTTAGCATTACTGCGTGAAAATCTGACCTTTGTAATCACTACAATATGACTAAACACTCGAATAGATTTGTTATCAATCACAACTAAAATAATAACTTTGTTTATTGTCTTCTCATACCGAAACAGGTGCATACCATTCCAGTAGAGAAAGTAATAGGTGGCAATTCATCGGATGTTTGACAGTTTTTGAGGATACGTTCCTCATTTGAATTCTTACTGGTAGCATTTGGTTGTTGGGACGGTATATTCGGCACACAGTCTTCTGCCACAGATACATTTCTACATCCTGATCTGCAAGCACGAGAATTAAATTTATTAAAAGCATGCCAAATTAGAAGACTGAAAAGAACAGTCGATAAGCAAGCATAGGAAAACTTAAGAGAAGAAAGTAACTTAACACTAAGCTACTCAGATTTATTTTTACAAATGTGGCATTTTTCATGTTATGTTACAGTTTTGAGATTTTCAGAAAAAATTTGATGTCTTTTTGACTAAGGGAACTTACCTAAAGCTTAAGTCGAAGATTTTTATTAACGAAAAAAAAACGGATTATGTGGATTTCAAAAAACCAATAACCGATTTTCAGATTCTAATAAAAAGCTAGAACACCTTGATCTTTAGAAGTGTTAGGAAGGTGCTTTACTAAATCAACCAGATAAATTCTCCAAATGCTAATGAGCTTCTGCTTATAACCTACACTGTGCCTCTCAAATGTTCACGTGTTCGCATTTAGTACCAGCAAAGTTTCCTGCATTTTTGGTCATAAAATAGAAGGCTACTTTGGATTCTCCCCTTTAACTAACTGCTTCCTTAGTTCTTCCACTAATTCCCTTGTTTGACTCTGTCATTATAACGAAACCTAACTGATACCTCTCTTGTTGAGCAGATACTAAGTGACGAGTATGATCAGCAACCGATGATGCATTTCGTTTCTTTAAGGTGTTGAATAGAGTAAGAAAATTTGCATATTTTCCGGTATCAATGCCATCGAAGCAAACCTTATCTTTTACTTCAATAATATCACCATTATCATAACTGCCACTCTTCACATCTTTAATCCGATTATGCATAACAACGCATTACACTTTTTCCTTTCATTTGGGCAACTGCAATTAATAATTCAGTTATGTCAAATATTTAAAACAATTCGACTCAGTTTAAAAATCATAAAAAGTATAAAAAAAGGAGAGCGACTGAATTACAAGATTTAAATTGCAATTCATCATCCAGAATCACTTGTCCGGACAGCAGACATAACAGCAGTACGCTGAACATTCAGTTTCGATACAGAAGACATCTCAGTACATTTAATATGTAGAATTCATCCTAATTCAGTTTTTCTGAAAAATCTTATGTGGGACTTCGAGAAATCCTAATAATCATGCACCGCAATGAATCAACAAGTACCGGTCTCCTCCTTCACGTTCTTTACCTTTCCCCTTAGCGTGAGATCACAGTTTTCATGGCAGGTCAACGTGAGCAGAGTATTGCAGCACACTGTTGCTGCGAGATGCGGAATTTGTAGATAGGAATTTATCTCTCCCTGCCCGTTAGGTATTTTAACTTCGCAGAATTTCTCTTATCAATCATTCATCCTTGTTGCTTAATGTATGTGTATTTAGACGGTTCAATAATTCTCGACTTGGATATCACGGGAGTCTTGTGTAACGTGATCTGTATTAAAATGGACCGATTAGATGTGAGGGAATTATGTTCCAGTAGTGGCGAAAGTTCCTCCTCAACTTCAGATGATGATGGTTTGATTAATCGTGAATGCATTATTTTGCAGCTGCTTGTTAAATTTCCATTTCAAATTCTTTCCAGATTTATTAATATTGACATTCTTTCGGTAATGATTTTATTCTCTTTCAGATTCTCTCATAACACAGAAGAAGGCAGACGATCAGAAAATAGTTTATTTTGAAAATGGCAAACAACAGAAAGTATGTTACTTCATCGAAGTTCTTAAGGATTTAAGACATTGTAGGGGGTAGTAACCAACGTCTTCAACTTCTTTTACAAGATTATTGGGGAATAGTTGTAGCAAAAGTAACCTTTTTTACGTGTTCCATTTTTATTCCCTTTTATTTAGAAAATTTGGGAAGTCAGAAATAAGTCTGTTGTATGTGGCATTAAATTTTTTATAATTCATAGAAGTTAAAACGTACGAAACGTCAGTTACGAGCAGAACATGCAGCGAAGCATGAACGGGATCGAATGGGCATAGTACTGCCAGATCCGGTACGGGATCGAGACCGAGAACGCAATTTTGTTCATCTTGCAACGAAGTTCATTTTTCATTCAGTGCATTTGATTTTTCGTTGTTGTTTTTGCTTATTGAATTTAGTAGAACTCTACAAACATTCATTCCTTATTACTTAGTAGGGCGGTTTTTTGATTGAAAAATATTATCTTGTGGCAAACAAGGATACTTCCAGATTAAGAAATTGTATACAGTGTGTTTTTTTAGTCGTTTTTAGCTCATTTCTTTGAGTAAAATAAGCATCTAATATAGTGTCGTGGTCTTTAAGATATATTGCCAGAATACGAACGCATCAAATATAGTGTGTTTTCTCTTCATAGTGTAGCTACATGGCAGTGGTCCATTTCGATTGATTTTGGAAACTGATTATAGAGGTGTTGTCCAACTATTTAACGCAGTGGCTGAACGACAGAAAGAACTAAGTGATGCATCAGTAGCAAAGATGACAAGCAAGAAACGCCGGTTGCACAGTGTTTCCACAGAGAACTTCAAGAGGAAACTAGCGGAATCGAAAATAGTTAAGTATCTGTTTTCAAACATTTCTCTGCCGTTGTCATAAATTCAGGGACAAAAGTTGAGAATTTGAAACTTTACTTTAACTAGATACTTAATTCAGGATGAGGTGGATGATACAAAAGATTGGCTATCCGACGATCAGGTGGCAGTTAAATCTGAAACAGAAGACGACTTAGATACTTCCGAAATAAAAACAGAACCAGAGAGTGATTCGGAATGAATAAAGATCTGCTTTACGTTTTGCGGTTTACAAGATTTTGATTTCCTTGTGATATGCTTCCCTACTTTTGCTACCTGATGACACTGAATCTGTACGAATTAGGTCAAGTAAAAGGAAAATCTTGGAAGTTCAAAACAGGTATAAAAATTGTCTTTGTTTTGTGGTTATTTGATTTTGTTATGAAGGACAATAAATTTCTTTTTAAATAATTCACTTTTGCAGCATGTGTCCTAACTTCTGCGCATGTGTTCATATTGGAAAATGTGTCGCTGCAAAAACAAAAATATTGTAGGAGATTTCTTGTTAATGGCATAGAAGCAGTGTAATGAATAGCAGAATATTTCTCTGCACCAAAGAATTGTGGAATATTTTATTTTCCTAATAAGAAGCGCATGTTTCATGTTCACAATCTATTTGTTTTCGTAATGGTTCGAGAATACTGATGATGAGGCTGCTTCGTTTCAAGGCAGTAAGGAACGCTACTACACTAACCCTTGTTTTATACATAGTAACTCTAATGTGCCTAAAAGCAAGAGTAGTTTCTAAGAAATGTAATGTGACAAAATCTTATCAAATACAGGAATAGATATAGAAGAGACGGCTATATAAAGAAAAGCTGGTTACAGGCTTATCATTGAACATAAAATTAGCTTCCAGACTAAAAACATTTGCATATGAATTGGTTTACTGTAATTTAATCAAAGCATGATAGCAAAAAAATATCAGCTAAATTACTCACTAAACTTTATGTGATAAATTACATTAGTAAGAATATTTAAAAACACAATTATTTAGACATATTTATTATAAATTACTTCAGATTTCTTACAAAGCATATATTATACACAGTATATATTTTGAATGACTTGACAAATGGCAGATGAAATTGGCACTGAAAAAAAAGGCAGTAAACACTGAACTTACTAATGAAATGATATATGAAAAATGAAGTGGAATGCTAAATGAGTAAATTATCTGCTTCACTATTCATTGTGACCAATCTTAAATAATCTATCTTTTGTTCACTTTGTTCTGATGTTTGCTTGTGATGTCGAATTTAGAAAGTAACGAGTTATTTAAGTTTCTTCATCTAAAACTCTTTTAACTAAATTCTTTTAACATATACAAAAGTCGAATATATTTAGGTTTCAATTCAGTAGGAAGTTAAAAATGAAAATTAAACGTGAAGTGCAAGAGTATAGGAATGCAATGCTTCCACGACTATAGCGAATATAGGATAGTTAACAAGGAAGCTTGACGTATCTAATTTTCCTTATTTGTTAATACTTTTCATCCAAAGACCCCCAATGAATTTACCTTAAACAAAAAAGCGTATTTCTATATGATAAGAAATAATACAATGGATAATATTAAATGTTAATTAGGGAAACAAATAGAATGCATCGAACCAATCTCCATGTATCACATTGAACAATGTTGGATGTCGCTGGATGATTAGTACGAGAGTTGTCTGAAACGATCGATAAGAAGTACAAGAACATATGTTTCTGATATTCATTAAACTTAAAAATACCTGTTTTCAAGTGCATGAAAACTTCAAAAATTCCTTAGATAAAAGATTTGTGCAAAAAAAAATTGGTTTGAAGTTAAAGTACACAAGTTATATATTTTAATCTCAAATATACGATAATAACAAATTAACCTGATCATCATCGACGTATTTCCTGTAAATTAGATCGACGACTGTATGATGGAATAAATGATGAAAGCGATTTATCGAGTAGATATCACCACCGAAGAAACCACCGCTTATTACAGCCCAGTTCTTGCGATATAAATCGACAAGCGTATATCGAGATATACTGTCATACGATGGTGTCACCTCAAATAAATTACATATTCCCAAAATATTAGTTTCAAACACGCTAACAACACGTAACGAAATTAAATGTGAATTATACAGTCTAAAGAGGATTCACGTGTTGCGTCATCATCATCATTACGAATTGAATCTTTCCTATGAAAACCATAAAACAATTTGTTAACTGATCTGATATCCGAAAACTCTTCCATCCATCTATTTGTTGACAGTAAATTTAAATGCGAATATTATTAAATAAATAAACTAGTGTCATTTAATTACTCTTTTCATCTCGCTTGTTGCGTGACACCTTTCATATAATTAAGTACATCATAGATACTTTATTAACCTCTCGCACTCGTCGACCATTAGTAAACACCTTCGTCACTCTTTTTTTTGTCATAAGAACCTGCTAATGAACCGCTGCACGAGCTCACATTTAAGGTTAAGGAATGAGAAAATTAGCAGGTAAATAAAACTGACGGATACCTTAATGAGGGAAATTTTCCGTCGTACCAAATTAGGCTGCCAATGAAATGATGCTGGAAATATGGACTGATTGCCATGCGCATAACCCGCGTCCAACCATGCAAAAAACTCACTTTTGAATGGATTACTTCTCTAAATTAATTTGCAATGAAAACGCCACGTCTCACGTCTACTTCATAACCAATTCCTAACATTTTCATTTTAGCGTCCTTATTTTATTTAATATTTATTCAAATTTGAAAATATTTCAGTAAGTTTCAAGTAATTTAGATGTGTCGCATGAAATAAATAGAGAGATTTGCAGAAATTTTCATAGTTTTAAAAGGCTTTAAATGGTTTTGAGGGATTTACCGAGGCGTTGTACAAGAAGTATGACTTGGAGTTCACCAATATGTCGTATTTCGCACTTTTCCCTTCCGGATGTAAACTCATCGAACGATCCCATCGTTCATCCCAACGTTTACCGCTTCGTTCATCTGCTATCACCTCCATTGCCGCTTTCATATATCGATGAAGAGGAAGTTCAGCAAAGGTAATTGGAATTATCTAAAATGTTCAGAATATTACGATTTTTTGCTGATCTTCGGCTATGTGCATTTGTCACTTAAACTAAATGATATTAATCAAATTGTAGTTTTAATGAATTAATTGTGGAAATATTAAATATATTCATTATTTTTTCTACTTATTCGTTTGCAGGCATCCTTCTGTTAAAGTATAGTATAATCTAAAGTGAGACTTACTTTAGTAATGTGTTCCAATCGATATAATTTCCTTCGAGTGTAAACGTGTCTAACGCTTTTCTGATCAACAAAAATGACTAAATTAACTTTTAATTTTAGCAAATTTTCCAGAAAGTCATAATAAATTTCCAGTGGACGACGATACTCCCACCAATCACCTCTTCCAATGTCCAGTAAAGCTGTTACTAAAGTAAAATCTGATCTTCTGACCCTAAAATTACACTCATTTAACGACTGTTTTTAATTTTTTTTTTTATAGACAAAGTAATGATTTCTTTTTTATCCGTTTTCATTGACAGATTATTGCGGAAGATTTTCAAAAACTTTTCTTGTAACTTGCAGAATAATATATAATGCATTACTGAATGTTAGATTCAAGTTTCTGAAATCCGTTTTGCTTCTGAATCATTTAATAGCTTCTGGGAAGTTAGTGCGTTATCGATTCTGTATTGAAATTCTAAATTCAATCTGATTTTTGTTAAAATTTTCAAATTGCTAACCATGGTGATGAAGTGGTACTTTGTCGAGAAGTGCCCACGATTTTCAACGGATTCACTATTTCCACACTATAAGCTTCTTTTCGATGCGTTTGTAAAACGATAAATGGAGCTTGACGGGTGGTAATTTCGATAGGTAGCGCCGATGACAAAGGTTGCATTTGTTCAGCTTGCAGTTTTGTTTGTACATCCTTTGAGATTTCTAAAAAGTTCTCACCTCAAAAGATCCGAACATTGAAATGTGACTGTAGCCTTAAAAAATTCAAATATTAAGATGTAGACTAAAATGCATTATTTAAATTTAATCATACAACCCATTTTTTTTTCTTTTTAACAAATCAACACTTTTTCTTGTAATTTAATGGAATGTGAAAGCAATGATACAGACGTTAATGAGGAAGATAGCCGAAGAGATAATAAAAACTGTGACCTACCATTGATCATAATGATAATGATGGAATTTGCAGCATCCGCTGTGATGACGATAAAGTTAAAGGTTTTATAGCTGTTAACATACGTAATATTTAAATATTTATTACTTTTACTGATATCTGTCAGAAATTACTGAAATTATACTTTCTGAATTATTTGCGACAGTTCTATTTCTACAGTAACAACAACAGTAGTGGCAATAGTTAGTAGTACCTATAGCAATAGGTGATATTGTTGTTGTTGTCAGTGATGATGCTATTGTTGTTACTGATGTTGTTGGTAGCGTTGTTGGTGTTGTCATTGATGTTGTTAGCGTCATTGTTGTTGTTGGTGGTGTTGTCGGTGTTGTTGTTGATGTTGTTGTTGTTGTTGTTGATGTTATTGTTGTTGGTGGTGGTGGTTGTGCCGTTGCGATAACCGTATCAGAAGAACGTGACGTAAATATATTCCACTTTAATAATATTTTTGTACTTTCATTGATAAATGCAATACTTGAAATATTAGCTGTAATTGAGGAACCAATAGTGTTAACAGCGGTTGTTTTTTGATTCTGAAATATTAAAAAATTTTTAAACTATTTCCTATGCTATTCAAATTTCTGAAGCTAAACTCATTCTACAAAATATAATATAAATGAAATCAAAAAATAAACTTATTACTATTTACATCGTAATTTTACCGTAGCATAGAACTTAGATGTGGAATTGGTGAACGAATTCGCTACGATCGAATTATTTTTGCTTGTTTGCTTCGTCTGTGGCTTCTTCACCCTCACGTACTTCCCGAGGTTCTTATTAAATTTGTACCGATGTCGATGTTTCAATTCTGTTGTAGAAGTCACAGTTGCGTCTGATATCATTATCAGTGATGATATGACTTGACATTGTATTATTAGTAAATGCTTTTGTATTGCAAAATTTTAATAAAGTTCGAGAATTTGAAAATGAAATAACACTTTGGAACTAAGTCGTGGAAATTAATCAAACAATAGCAGTACATTATGATTCTCAATTTAACAACATTTTACATTCATTTATTTCACTTTTTAAATTTTGAATTTGTTACTCGTTAAAATATGAACAGATAATGTTTGCAGGCCTAATTGAAGTTTCGACTTTCACCCCCCAAATTTCATTATCAAAAACAATGTAGAAAATAGAGAAAGCAAGAAATGATTAGAATTAGTGAAATAAAACAGATCGTAAAGAAAAGTAATTAAATTCATCGGTCGAAAACTAATTTACATAATTTCCAAAAATTTCATTTTCTAAATCAAAATATTTTTTTATTTTAAATAAAAAAAATCCAGAAAAAAATTTTTTTTTATTTAGCATAAAAACACACCATATATTTTTCCTGATCGAATGCTACTAGCGAAATTTTTTGCTGTCGTTGAGACTGTTGTCAATTTGATTTTATTCTGTATGAAATTATCATTATGATAGTAACAAAGAAAGAATGGAAAAAATTAAATATCATTGAAATGTCATGTGAAAGAAGAAATGCATTTCAACAAACGTTTATTCGTTATTTTCAAATAAATTATCGAAACAGAAGTGGTTGGAATTGAACTGTCATTTGATTATTTCAATTTAGCAATTTTCCTATTGTAATAGCACAACTGGCAAACTAACTCTTCTAATTCCTTCAAAAAAAGACAAAAAAATTCAAAAAATTCAAAAAATAAAATTTGGAGAAAAATGTTATGTTTGTTCATATGCAAATATATTCTCATTACTTACTTATCTCCTATTTCACAGTTAAATTATCAGTAAGGAGTAAAACAGACTTGCTTAAATATGAATAGTTTGATGATATTAGAGATGATAAACAGATTGGATAGTACAATGATCGTTAGCAATCCAACAATGATTGAAAGAACGTACAATTTCATTCCTTTATAGTACATCCATCCATCAAAACTATTTTACTATAAATTTTATTACTGTTATTTTCATTACAATTATCTTTTTTAAGTATTACTTTACCTAAATGCTCAACTATTCTATCATTTATAATTGTAAAAATTTGAACTTTAATCCCACTACTACACTAATTTTTAGCATTTTCATCTCTCATATTTAACCTTTCTTTTTATACTAAAAAATTTTTAAATAAATTTTTTAGAAAAAAGTTATCGCATTGAGACGATGGATTAGTCATATCATACATTTTCCTAATCGTACTGTTCTCTTTTCTTAAAGCACAAATTTTAATTCTTTCACAATGCTTCTTATTTTTAAAACTAAGCACAAGCAACAAATAAACACTTCCTTTTCCTCTCTCTTGCATTATGCGTCGGAAATCTTTCAGCTGTTCACAATGTTAAGTTTTATGATTATTTATGAAATTTTATGATTATTTTCAAAAATTAACATCAATTGAACTCATTGTATTTGCGTCTTTTGAGAATCTTCTGATGACACGTCTACCTCTTACTGAGAAGTTAGTCTTACCTGTTCGTCGACAATAAAAGATTTTTTAACATTAATAATATTTCCTTAAGGCATATATTTTAATTAGCATTTCGTTGTAGTGTTTGTTGAAGATACTTCTTGGAGCGATGTTCGCCTTCTCCTTCTCCTCTGAATCTTCTCGTATTTGTATTAGGAAGAATTAAATAGGGAAGATGAGAAGTTAAGATATGTGAAATGCACTTACTTTTATTGAAAAGATTAATTTAGTGACAAAATAAAATTAATTTAGTTTAATTTAAATTAAATTTAATTTGCAAATAACATTGACAAAATGTAATAAAATCTTTTGATCTTTTTTTAATAAAAAACAAAAACAAAATGGATTACTTACAATAATGCGAGTCATTTCGAAGTATCACATATTGCTTTTTTTTGCTTTAATCGTTTCTAAAATTATTTTAAAAAATTTATTATAAATTTTTAGCAAAGGAATATTGTTCGATGTAATTATAGCTTAGCTGTACAGCTTCGCATCGCTTCTTTTGTACGATAAAAGAATTTAACTATCACAAAATTAATTTTAATTTTATTTAAAATGCTTATTTGCATTTCAAAATGATACAGTAATTGAATACTTGTACTCTAAGGTTAATAAACTTAACTTATTAAATTTAACAACATTTACAACTTCTGTATAAAGATTACGGCTTTATCAGATATTTTGAATTTATTGATGCATTGATATAAGGTGAACAGTTCAATAAGATGTTGTTTGATTTTACTGATAACGTGCAATTTTACAAGTAAAAAGTAATCATAAATTGAGAATGAAAAAAAAATGAAAACACACTCGACAAACATTAAAATGATTATTGAATAATTTGTTAAGGAACAAAAATTATTATCAAAGAAAAAAAATTGAAAAAGAATGAGAAAATGTTAATTTCAACGATGTCGTATTTTTGGATAAAATTCCATCTAAAAAAAAGGATCGTAAAAAACGTACAGACAAAACTATGTGACTTTCTTCTCTTGTTGTTTTGTCTTTCCTGAAACTTCGAGACTAATACGATATGCCTGTGAAATTTCTACGACTACAAAATTCAAAATGAAAAAATTGTAAAACTCATTTGAAGTAAAGGAAGCTAACTAACGATTTGGTGGAATTGAAGATGAAGCATGTTGGCTTGGCTCATATAAAGTATTTCGATCACAGATTATTAGAGTTGCAATTGACTAATTAATTCTTCAACTAATTGAACAGTTAGAAGAATTAAATTCAAAAATGTTAACGATAGAATTTAGTGTTATTGTTGCTTGGAAAGAAAGTGCTGTAAATGAGCACATCTACCCGACCCATCTACCATTCTGTACATACTAAAAAGGTTCATTATATTAATTTGAAAAGATTGGAACTTTGAAAAAATAACATTTTCCTTACTATTTTTATTTAAAATACCAAAAATGAATGTATAATTAAAGAGCAAAACTTTAACCTCATACTTAGTGTTAAGAAGTTAAATGAGTTAACTAATACAAGAGATCACACCTAAAAAATTGATAATAATTAGCCGCATGCGACGAACAAATCCTTTATCAAAGTTGAAAGGTCAAGGTAGCAGTAAATGATGAAAATAGTGATAGTAGAAATAATCATCAAGTGATGTGGAATACTTTTGTATTTCTTTTTAATACTACTGAATTATTAAATTGATTTTTGCATGAAAATGACAATGACATCTATCTGTCCAAAATTTCCCTTTTCCTCCTTAACTGTCATTTAAATAGCATTTTAATTTTAGTTTAATTAATAAGATAATAATGAAATATTCATGTGAAAGGTTTATTAAGTCAACGACAAATGAGAGAAACAGTTAAACATTTTGATGTTTAACTGTAAAGAAAAAAAAAGAATGACAAGTCTAAAAACGTTGTACACTTGCGCTATGAGAGTGTAAATAGTGCGAGCTATTTGGATGAACTTTTCTTACTTCCGAAAAGTTAAGTCATCACTGATCAGACTACTCTCAAACAAAAACGAAAAGTTTTTTTTATTAGTTGTAAAAAGAAAGAAAAAAAAATGAAAAATAAGGCGGCTAAAATAAAAAACGAAAAAGAAGAAGGAAGTCAACAAAGGCCGATAGATGCGTGGCATAATAGTTTATTACTAAAAGTATTAAATTTATTTTAAATATTTATTTTAAATAAATTAAGCAAGAAAAAAAAGATCGGAATTGAAATACAACTATATTTTGTGCTTTCACAAAAACAGTCTAGACCATTTTTTTGGAAAAGCAAAAAAAAATTTTTTTTTAAACTCATTTCAACAATAAATTACCAACAGCAAGTGTTGCTTCATTTGCTAGAAATTAGCTTAGGAGAAGAAAAGAAGAGATGGCTTGAAGGAAAAAGCTAAATTTTAATATTCGAAAAGAAATAGCTCTATTTCTTCTTTTTTCTTCTTAATTATTTTTAAATGAACTATGAATATTTAGTAATTTGATTTCTTGGTAATTGAAAACACTTTTTAAAAATTTCTTCATTTTCTGAATCCATTTATCTGAATCCATCCATATAAAGCATTTTCAGAACTGAGGATTTGCTGAAAAAGAAAAATTTTTTTAAGAATGAAATTTTTGTAAAAAGAAATATTAATTGTATTTGGATAGTATGATATATTTTGAATTTGAAATGTACTTGGTGGCGTGGGTGGAAATGCAAAAAATCTTAAGTTCTTAAAATACCTTGTAAATTTGGAATAGCTAAGAAGAAATTGGAAATTACTGGAAGTGGAAAAGTATTACAATGTCAGAATGACTGATGAAATGATAAGTTCTCTGGATGAAAGGCATTATCAATTTTTATCATATCAGCGTCATCTATAGACTTGTTGTTTCATCTATAGACTTGTTGTTACAACAATACTTCTAACTTAAGGTCAATTAAAGATTGTAACAGAATTAAATGACAGAATTCAGACAATAGACAATGGAAAATATTTGATTAAGGCATATGCGTTATCAGTGTATTTAAATGATCGATCAGTAATCACTTATGTTCCACTTCTGTACTCCAACTCCTCCAATGATCGATTAGTTTAATTAATGAAAGAAACATTTGTACAAATTCAATTTAATTGAAGCTTATTTTTGTATTTAAAATTTTTTTTCAATACTTTTTGCAAATTTTACACAAAATTAATAACATCCAAAAGATTTTTTCGTTAAATTGAATTTTTAGCTTTTGAAAATTTTTTCAACAAAAACTAATTTTCAAAATGTGTAAAAATTATTGAGAAAAATTGAATAGATTGAAAAGCTTTTCAAATTGGTACTTTTTATTAATGGAAGAATTTTCCGTTAATTAAAAACAAAAGCAAAGGCAAATTTAATTAAGCAAATTGATCAATGCATTTGCAATATTATTTGACTGTGTATACTTACGGGAAGAATTGCTATTGTATAAGTAAGAGAAAAAGTGTATGATTTTAAAACTACGCCCGTCGAATGATATCGTTTGGGAATTCCTGGCATTACGTGAATGCACCACTTCCGTAACAAAATAAACCACTACGTCTTCTCTTTTTTTAAACTGTTATAGTGGTGTTGTGATTTTAATAAATGACCACAAAAGCTATTTGTGTTTCATTTCTTTCTGAAAAATTGAACACTCAAAACTAACACACAGCGTTTTTTAAAAACAGCAAAAAAAAAATTGAAAAGGATTTTCCGCTGGGAAAGCTTTAAACAGAAGTTATCAATTAACCTTCAAAAAAAAAAGAAGGGAATGATAACAAGTACAAAAGGAGTGGAAAGTAATTGCGCTGGAAATTTCAAACAATATGTAACATATTTGAAATTTTTGTTAGCTAAAGTTTTAATTTAGAAATGGAAATTTTGAATTCTGAATAAATACAGTAGTTGCTAAAAAGGATTTCTAGAAGATTGATCGCAAAAGTTTAAATTTAATTTATTCCAACAATCATTAATTTAATAATTTAATGTTTCCTTTTTTAGCACAAAATTTGCATTGGTAATCATGCATGGTGTAAAATTTGATATTTAATATAACCTAATATTCTATAATTTAATCAATCAAATTCTCCTAATTGATTAAAACATAAGAAACAGTGCATTTTTTTCTTAAAGAATAGACAGATCGATCTTTTCGATGACACAGTTGTCTAATTGTTTATATATTTACTCATAAAATTTTTTACAAATCTTTCCAAATTACTTTCAATTACTAAAATTAAAAAAAATAAGAAGCACATGAAGCGAAATAAATCATGAATGACTTTCTCTCTCGCCCTTTCTCTCTTCCCCCTCTCCCTCTCTCTGTGTTGTAGTAAAGCTATGAGAACATGCAAATACTGCTAGCTAGAAATGTTTGTGTAAACTGAAGGTTAAACAATTAAAATAAATGATTTTATTGATTTTTTAAACTATGCAAATGTTGCATTGAAATTTTAATGAATTTTGTTTTGAATTACTCTTACTTTCTCACCCTTACGAATTACTCTTACTCTTACCCATCTACCTGTAAATTTAGCATACCTGTTATTCACTCCTTCTACTACACCATTCGTCGACGAGAAGCAGTGCTAATTATTACTCCAATAATTGCTTGCATTTTCATCGCCTTAATATTTCTTATATTCTACTAATTATATTTTAATAATTTTCTTCTATTTAAAAATCAAACATCGTTTTCGAAATGTATTTTTTTTCCGAGAAATAATGGTTTTTATTTGAAATTTAAGAAATTTTTAAAAACTAATAATATAAAAAATTCCAATAATTGTTCTAACATGTTGTTTTTCAAAAAAAAATTCATTCGTTAACACATATATTATACTGAAAATTGCAATTATACAATTATACATATTACAATTATACATATTATACAATTATGCAATTATACAATTATCATACAATTATACAATTTTATTATACAATTTTTTTTATTCAATTATACCGGATTTTTATTAGAATTTAAAAGTGATACTGTCAAGACTTTGCAGAGAAATTTGAATCCTTTCACATCAAATATTATTAGGATGAATGTTACATTGTGAGAGGAGAAATTTGAATGAATCATTGGTTTTTGTGGAATGTGATAGATGAAAATTTCATTAAATCACTTTTAATGGACGGAGATTGGGAGATAACAGTGCAGTTTATGAGATGAAGTGAATGTGTTCCAGCTGATATTTACCATTCTTTTCTAATCCATTAATTTTGAAGATAAATTTAAAATTTGAAAAATAACACAGAACAATCAATATAACATGTATAAAGATCGATGAGTGAGAAAACTTGATAATAACTTGATCGAAACTTTCATGGAACAAAAAAAATGCTATATTAAAGAATACACAATAAATAGAAGCATTCTTTCCAATGAGTTTATAATTTAGCAGACAAGGGTACTGTCGTTGTCAGAAATTTAAACATTTTTGAAAACTTTTTTTGGAAATATATAAATTCAACAGACAGATCGGTTAATTAAGCGGGCATATTAATTAAGCAGGACAGATGGATAGAATAATTGTGCTTTTGGCAGATAGAATGATTTTGTTACGCTGAGATTCAATCAGATGAAAACATGCAATAGCTGGAATCTATCGCATTCACCCACGTAGCCCTTCTGAACAGATCGTGAACGATGTCACTTTACAATATTCGAACATCTGGAGTGTTCAGTTCGGAGAGATCCAATCCTATATTAAGCAAATGAAGTCAGTCGTACCTTCAAATGATAGAGGAATCACGGGAACTGTAGAAAGGAAAATAGTTGGACAACGGATTAGATTTGCATTCATTGATTTGAATATTGAACTTTAACAGTATTTCTACCTTTGCTTATGTTTCCCCTCAGATATTACGATCGTTTCCTGTCTGATTCTTCATCTTCTATTAGACGTGAGTAGCATTACTGGTTATCATTCTCACGCAGTATCAATGATCATATCGATACCGACATCAATGATTAAATGAATTAGGCAGTTGTGCTCAACTTAAACGCTGATGTTAAATTACAGTTATCTTAGATTTTTTAACATTTCTATTATGCAGTCACTAGTTGAACTGCATAATAGAAATGTTAAAAAATTGGCAAAGAGCAATCTTTGCTCTTTGCTAATTTTTTAACATTTCACAGCCAATGAACTGAGGCCAAGGGACCCTTCCTTGCACCTCATATCCGGATGGACGGTGTTATTTCATAAGCAGACAACTGTAGTATGAGGTGTGTGATCGGCCAACGAACCAATCGCAAGTCGTCCCCCAGTCTTCTGCTAGTGACGCTTTGGGAATTAGTCGTGACAGAGTTGTGGTCTCTTGGTTTCTTCGATTCTTGCTAACTCTGAGCATTTTTTGTTTTGAGAATCTTAGGATTTTCTTTGGCCTCCGATTCTTTTATTCCTTATTTGATTTGTTCAATGAGCGATTAGTTTAAGCGAAAGATTTTTCAATCAAAAATTAAAATTTGATGGAAGAAATTCACGTAGGCAATCTATATGTTAAGCAATGGCGTTAGATGCAAAAAAATAGATCACTGTGATAAATCTGCAGAGACAGAATTTGAAGTTTATTGAAGTTCTATTGAACTTTCAGCTTAAAAAATGACAGAAGCTGAAGTGATTGATCCGACGGAAGAGGAAGCACCGCCTAATCTTACCAAAAAAGAATTGAAGGTTAATCGATTAATAAAATTCTATCCGAAACAGTAAAGTATTATAAGGTTTTTGGTGTTTTTGGAGTAACTTCCAGTTGCTATGTTCTCATTATTTAGGGCGAGGAATTATTATATTGGATCTATTGAAGTGAATGATATGAAACTTTGTAGGAGATTGCCATTTCCATTGCATGCTTTATTTTCATCTTATTTGTTTACTTTCCTCTCAGGAATTGGAACGAAAGAAAAACAAAAATAAGAAAAAGAAGGAGTCTAAAAAGAAAAAAATTTTGCGAATGACCAATGGAGAAGACTATGGCAGAAATTCAGATTCAGGTTCCCATGTTTTTTTATGATTGCCTTTTCGTGCACTTGTCTGATACGGGTATCGATTCGTGTTACGTTTTACCACACTTTATTTTATTTGCACAATTAAACATTCTTTCCAAAACATCATAGTGCGGAATTTAGGCATCGAAAAAACTCCGGCAGCCAGCGATACTGATGACAATGTTGAAGTAATTTATGTTGGGAAACCTCTGGAGCTAGATCCCAGTGACCCAAATTATCAGTACTTTTCGAAAGTTTTTGAAAGTTTCAAGGTTTCTTTATTGGTTTATTCTATTTATCTTACGTTGATGATCCTAAAACAAATTGGCTATCATTTCTTATTTCATAATTTTTCAAGACGCAGTCACATCATGAACTCAGAATAAAAAGCCTTTCATTAACCTTCATGCAAAACTTTTAATTGTTATTTACATTTTTTTAACTGCAACGATGGTTTCATAAATCATACAGATAAGCGAGGATATAAAGAAGGAGGAACCTGTTGAGAAAGTTGAACCAGAAATGAAGAAGGAAGAAGTACCAACAAGGGCTTCTATTTCGGAAAAGATTTTGCAGGAAGAAATGAGTGAAAAGCGGGTAATCGTTGAGAGATTTATTTTTTTCTTCCTTCGGTATATATTTTGGAGATGTTTACACGGATCTTAAAACAGATATGTGATGGTGGGATATTTAATTATTGCTGTTCATTTCACGGGTGAGAAACGCTGTTGCATATTCTGCTTTCAGCGCGAACAAGAGGAGGCGGGGCAGGCACAAACTTTGAGTAAGAGGAAACTTCGTCTGTCAATGCAACCGACCATTGCCGAACTAAAAGAAGTAATGTATTTATTTATATCTAGAACTTGTTGGCCACACTCCTGATCTAGTTGAGTTTTTGTATTTTCAACAACTCATCTTCATATAATTTCTTTTTCTATGAATATACAAAAAATGAACGTACAAATTTTTCTCACTCACATCTCGATCCTAAGTGTGAGGGAGATTCGACTTTGTTTATTCATCTCTGACAAACTTATAGTGAGCGTATTAAATGCTGTTATTCAATAA
Source organism: Litomosoides brasiliensis (assembly GCA_013365375.1). Classification (NCBI taxonomy): domain Eukaryota; kingdom Metazoa; phylum Nematoda; class Chromadorea; order Rhabditida; family Onchocercidae; genus Litomosoides; species Litomosoides brasiliensis. The sequence goes on along the minus strand of JABVXW010000198.1, from coordinate 31,655 downwards.
TGTCTCAGGTGACAAGTCGGCCAGATGTGGTGGAATGGGCGGATGTCACTTCACGTGATCCTCATCTCTTAGTTACCTTGAAAGCATATAGGAATACCGTGCCTGTGCCGCGACACTGGAATGCTAAGAGAAAATATTTGGCAGGTAAACGTGGTTTTGAAAGACCTCCGTTTGACTTGCCTGATTTTATCAAGAGAACGGGCATAATGGAAATGCGTGAGACGATGTGGGAAAAAGTAAGAGATTTTCCTCTCGAATTTCTGATCTATTTTAAAGTCGAATAGGTTTATATTAACTTGCATTAGTCCTTTAGGACCATGAGTCTGAAACGAGCAAAGAAGATTGCAATGTGAAACCGCATCATGTGGTACATAAATTTTTAGTTATAATTCCTTTGATGTATCTACTAACAGTCAGTAATTTAGGAAGATGCACAGTCATTAAAGTCGAAGATGCGCGAACGCGCAAGACCGAAACTTGGCCGCATTGATATCGATTATCAAAAGCTGCATGATGCTTTTTTCAAATGGCAAACGAAACCTGTAATGACTCAGATGGGTGAACTGTACTATGAAGGTAAAGAATTGGAAACGGTCATGCGTGAGAAGAAACCAGGTGAACTGACCGATGAACTGCGAGTTGCGCTAGGAATGCCTGTTGGTCCTGTAAGTGTAATTCTCTACTTATGAAAGCAGGAGTTGAGTACTCTACCAGCGATATTTCTTGTCATTTCAGAATGCGCACAAATTTCCGCCGCCCTGGTTGATTGCAATGCAGCGATATGGACCACCGCCATCATATCCGAACTTGAAAATACCGGGATTAAATTGCCCTATTCCAGAAGGATGTGCATTTGGTTATCATGCTGGTGGATGGGGTAAGCCTCCAGTCGACGAAATGGGCAAGCCGTTGTATGGCGATGTGTTCGGCCTTGAGGTTGAAAATTAATACTGGTTGTTAAACGGACTTTGAGAGATTTTTTCCTTTTGAGTTTAAGCTTAGCATTACATCAGGGGTTTTGTTCTCGATAGATTGGGTATCAAAGTGTTAGTGTATATTTGGTCCATTACTACGATGTTTAGCGCGATTACAGATCTCTTTTCTGGACCGAACAGGTTGTTGACCCTGTGTGTAAATTCAGAGGTTTCAATTTATCTGGCTGTTAATTTGTAATAACTCGAACCAGTTAGCGTTAGCGCGACAATTTGACTGACATGAAGCTTCTCTAAAGCAGTTTTTACCAATTTTACTCTATTTGTAATGGGAAGGATATTGGTAGGAACAGTTTGTATTGCGTTGAATCAGAAGCTTGAGAGGTGGTATTCGTGTATTTGTACACCCAGCATATTCAGCTAGCTTCAGAGTCCAATGATGTGTTTCTCTTCATTGTTTAATGTAGTCGTTCTTTATATATGTATTTTTTTAAACATTTTTGCAGCCGGCTTTATTTTTAAAAAGCATAGTACTTTTTCAGGCTCCGGCATTGCCAGAATTGGATGACGAATCACGAATAGAACGACGACATTGGGGTGAAATAGGTAGTGATGAAGATTCTAGTGAGGAAAGTGAAGAAGAGGAAGAGGGTGAAGGTGGTGCGGTTGAAGCAGGCTTTGTTACTCCTGCTACTACTGAAGGGTTAGTCTCACTTGTACTCTAGGAGATCATGGGTAGATTTCAATGCAAATAATCTAACTCAATAAAAGATCTGTCGGTGTTGCATTCTTGTGCAACAATATAAATCTCACTTACTAGTGATTCAGATAAGGTGATGCTGATCTTTCTTTTTAGTTTTGCGACGCCGTCAGGAATGACCTCTGGCGTTCTTACTGGTGTTGAAACTCCGGATACCATTGAACTGCGAAAGGGCAAGCGAATAGAAGACAGGTTTTGTTGAGTTATTAATATTTGTTTTAGCAAGTATTCGATTTCAGTAAAACGCAAGAGCACAGTAGTACCACAGAAAATGAGACATGATTCTATGTTGAATCATCGTTAAAGGGACTAATTGGTGATATTAATTAAATCCGTTTAGTTTACATAATTGAAACCTCTGTATTAACTAAAAAGTTAAAATTTTCTGGTTTAAATTGAAATTTTAGCAGTACAACAGGTGGTGAGACTCCTGCACCAGCACTCTACACAGTACTTCAAGAACGTAAGATTGATCGTATTGCGGGACAAATGATGGCCAGTACTCATGTTTATGATTTGTCGGTAGGTTTTCATGGTTTTTTGTTTTTAGTTCCCTAATTTCCTTTCTTATTTTGAGCATAAAACAATGATTTTAAACTGGTAAACGCTTTGTGGATTGTGAATAAAACTCTTGATATCTCATATTTTTTAGAAAAAACCAACTCCAGCTCCCTCATCACAAGGAGTAGATGCTGGGGTAGAAGTATCGTTGAATCCGGAAGACCTCGATTTAGCTGATCAAAAGGGTCTGGAGAAGAAATATGAAGAACAGTTGCGGAAGCAAACTCGTGGAAGGCAGGATGATGACGAAGATTTCTCAGATATGGTGGCTGAACACTCCGCTAAACAGAACGTTAGCTTTACAGTTTTTCTAGTTTCTTTTTTTGCTTTTCTTCCTTTTCTACTTTATTTTTGTATTGCAGCGTAAAAGAAAGGTACAGGAACAAAAGAAGTCAACGCAGCAACAGAAGAAATACAAAGATTTCAAATTTTGAAATAACGCTTTTACTGTTTTCCTTCTTGATGTGATACCATTGTATCATTTTATTTCCTTCAAATTAAGGCTTGAATGTCATTCTTGCCACAGATATAAATTTGTATCCTTAAAGTTGTGGAGTGTAGATTTCTTGTTTCTGAGAATCAGTATAAAGTAGTAACTTTCCCCCAAAGTCGAGGAGATAGTTAGTCTTTCTAGTACTGAAAAAAAATTATCTCTGTCATGATGAAGTACAAGAAATTTATCTTTCTCAGATGCATGCTCTCGTAAACACTTTGACTTTAGATTGTGTTCCCACTTTTACCAGTGAAATTGTGTATTTTCACTTCTTTTTTAACAAATGTCATAGATGAGCGATTGCAAGCAAAAATCAATAAACTTATAACATTCTCTTCAGTAATTCGAAGTATTCAGCCGGCTGAGCTTGAACTGGAACTTATATTAACCGGAGAAGTCGCAGTACAAGTTGAAACAAAATAATAGTGGCTACACAAAATGAATGGAGAGAATTTTTGTGAAAGTTTACAATATTTTTTTCAGTTTTTTAAATATAGAGCGAAGTTTCCCTCCAGCGGAAGTTGAAACCGTAAAACTGCGTTGTATGAGAATGAATTCAAGTGCGCTCGAAGGAGTCTCTTTGGGGAAATAATCCATTCAGAGGAGATGCTGCAGTAGACAATGGTTTTAGAGTTTTAGAATGTTTTTCACAACCATGCGGTCAAAAAATGCTAGGACTGCATTTCAAAAGTTTCTCTATATCATGTATTAGAAAAGGCCTTTGCTTAGCAGATTTTCCTTAGACATCGTTGACCGATCCACTATCGACCAAAAGACCGAAACACATCACTTTACCACACTAAGAAAGCGGTGTTCATCCTAGAAGTCGAATACAGAAACAAAGATAAAATAAAAACAGGACCGAGGTTTTCGTTGCTTGAGGTATCAATCTAAATTAAAACCTAAGGATCCGTCAGATCGTTTTCCTTATTCAAACCATGTCTTGATATTTTCTCCGATCAATTTAGAAATGGACTTTTATCGCAATGTGTTTAGCACTTCGATTAAAATAGGAATATTGTATGTACAATAAATATAATTTGTGTTTAAATTGTTATAATTCCATTTCTCAGTCAAAAAAACTAAAGAAAGTTTCAAATTCAAAGTAATACAAATCAAACGATTTGTATAACTAAAAGAACGAGCATTATATCTGGAAATTTTATGACATAAAAAAATGCGAAAGAGAAGAGATGGAAGCATATGGCTTCCTCGTCATCACTGTTCTAATTATAACATATTGTTCTATTTCTATCTGATATATTTGAGGAGGATCGCTTAAATTATTGAAATACTGTCGCGACCTCCTTCAGTGACTTATAGGATGATATCGACCATCATAAAATCTTATGGACACACGTGAATGAATAATCGCACAGAGAAATGAGGGATCAATACTTCTTCGAAAGCCATGATTTCACTGCTGGATGATTGGGCATACTTTTCAAGTATTCTTCATATTTTTCTCGGATAAGCTTAAATGCGTCAAGAGTTGCAAATGGTAAGCCGGTTAATGGATCGCGATACCTTGCGGGACGTGATGTCACACAACAGAGGAGTTTCACCTGAAATGATCTAACAGAAAGTATAAAACGACTGATATAAAATAAAAGCAAACACCACTGTATATTGATAAAACATCAGTTCTACCGACTGTTCTACTTACAAGATGTATTACTGTGACAGAGCTAGAATAAGCTTTCTAGTCATTGGAAAAACACATAGACTTGCATGCCGAATTTCTCGAATGAGCACACAGGCCAACTGTTTTAAGGCAATACGAAGTGGAGAAGTGAAGACTTTGATGTGTGATGAGAAGTAAAAATTAACCACTCTTTCTGGTTTCACAAATTTTTTGATGTCTGGAACAATCACCCATTTGCCATTCGGGCCATCCACAGTACTAATGTAAGGTGGTTTCAATTTCCGAATAACATTTATTTTTTCACGTTTCTTCTTCTTTTCTAGCTCAAACTGCTCATATTTCTTTAATGATGCAATATTTTTTCGTTCGGTTTCTTTGGCTTCTTCCAAATACTGTGCCTAGAACAGAAGAGTGACTATTTTGATATTGATTATAGATATAAATACCAACTTACAATAAAGTGATAGGAGAATGAATGAGAAGGAAACGTACCTGAGTTTCAGGACTGACTGTGTTAGCGACCGCAGTAATACAACCCATTCGTGCCATCACCCATTTTTTGTTTTTTTCTAGCAAAGCTCTCTTCGAAGAACTACTACCCAATTTCGGTTCCTAAAAAGACAATTGGCGCAAATATCACAATAGCGTACTCAAAGAAACCTACAGTTAGAAATCAATCTATTTTGTTGTTTGCCCTTTTCTATGAGAAATGTTTGTGATAAAACTATTTACTTTATAACCAGTTTTTCGTTTCCGTCGTTTGGGTTCATCTTCTGTATCGCTAATTGGTTCGTCTTCATCCTCAGGATGGTCGAAGTCAGAATCCACTTCATCCTGATCCGACTCCACTGGTGATTCGAATGCATCATCGGCATCATCCTGGAAGGATTCAAGAATGATTCGGTAGCTGATCTATCTTTCCGAAGTTACTCATTGTAACCTCGGTAGCGGAATGAATTTAGAATAAAAACTTTTGGTTAGCTTACTAAACAGTAAAAGTCCTATAGTTCTTTTGGAATGCTAAGTGTTCTGGGTAGTTAATGTTAAACCTAAAATGTAGAATTTGAATTCGTAACAAGTAAGTCAGTTTCTCTCAAGAAAAATTAATAGGATTACGTCCTTTTGGATTTCATTTGCAAGATATCAAAAGCGATCTTGCGTGCTGCTTTTTGACATCCATTTTATCACTACTTGACAAAAGAGGAAACAAAAACTACCTCAAGGAATCTGCCATCATAGGTATTCTTGTAGAATTCATCTTCTTGCTCAGCGGATTCCAACAACTGTGCCATCCTATTACCGGCGTTTGAACGTCTCTCACGATTAGTAACCATAAGTTCAACACTTTCTTCTCCACTGCTGCTAGTTCCATTTCTGCATAACATTTTCATTTCGATTTCTTCAGAGAGAAAAAGACAATAGATTTTGAGCTATCCAAGTGATTTGCAAGAACTATCTTCTATATCTTATGCTGGTAAGGGATGTAATGTGTGAAGAAAAGGAAAAGAATGCATCACGTGACTATATCCCCTAAAACTCTGACATTCCCGCCGTAAAAGGACACTTTCATTCTTTACGATGAATCCTCAAATGGAAAGCTTCATGAACTGAAGAATGTAATAATATTCTTACTCGTCATCGTCGACACTACCACCTTCACCATCGACTTCCATATGTTTCACATCTTCCTTCAAGTTTCCCCTAGCATCAGGATCTTCTTTTATCATCTCTTCTTTATGTTTCTTTCATCTTTTTCTTTTACTACCTGAACACAACGTGATAAAGGAAATCCAGAAAATATAAAGCCGATCACTTAAATTGCATTACATTATCAGAGAACCATTTAAAAAAGTAATCCTAAATCTAAAATGCCAATATGCTTCGCACGATATGAAAATAACCAAGTTTGATCACATAAACAAAAGCTAAGACAGTACTCCAGTCTTAGCTATTCTAATTAGCTCAGTCACACTCACAACTTTATTAACAAAATCTGTTAATAAGTAAAAAATTTCTCGACTTGTCCCCCTCTCTCTCTCTCTTCACTTCTCCACATCTGACTCTCTATTCGTATATGAGTCTGTGTCTATTCAAGTTTCATGCTTTCTAAAAAAGTGTTCCTATTAAGCCACTTTCAAAGTGTTATTTTTTAGTCTCGCTTATCTCTGGAACATTCAAAAGTAGTGATCTTTTTTAATATTTAGCATCTCTACAGATATTCTGCTGTCTTGCACTGTTTCTCTAATTCCGTTCTATTTCGCGATTTGTGAAAGCAATGTTTGTTAGGCTCCAGGCGTTTCAAGTTCGGACATTTTCATGTTGGTTATCGTTGTTGTTCTGTTGTACGGGGAACCCAAGAGGGGGATAGAGCAGTGCGCAGCTTAGTATCGCGGTGATTTTCCACTTGTAAATTATCTCGGATCTTAATTTATTCCTTTTTCAAAATTTGTGGTCGACCAAGAAGGTGTAGTCTCGGCTGTTGTACCGAGAAGCTTTAAGTTTCTCGGGCCAATCGTGTTTATAGTAGAGCTAAATGGAATAATATTGAACTACTAGTTTTCATCTAAGAGACACCAGAAAAGTATTTAGGGATTTTCGTTTGTATCCATTTTCAAAGGTAGACGACCACCCAGGGAGTATATTTATTAGTTTTGTGAATAAAAAAAAGTTTAATCCACGTTTTATTATTCTATCTTTTGCTGTGAATTTATTAGTGATGTGCGAAAATGCTTATGAATTATTGTTAGGAAAGATGTGAAATTTCGGAATAAAGTTCTAAGTATATGTTTTGTTGCGAACAGTATGCTCACAACATATTTCATGACCATATTCCAGGTTTGCTATCTGGTAGGAATTCATGGTGCGTTTCCGCTTTTCTGCTTTCGCAAATCGTTTGCTTCCAGTGCCTGAGTCCGCACTACCGGAGGTAGTTACAATGAATTGAATTGTATTGTGTATATATTTAGTTCCAGCATTTAGTGTTGACATCATATAAAAATATTTGCAGGTTGGATTATCACAAACAATCAGTACACCGAGTAAGGTACTTCGTGAATGTGATGTAGCCAATGTGAAGTGGAGTGTCGGTCTCGGAGGACAAGAAAGTGAACTAGTCGGTTCATTACATACAAGCACGAAAGCTTCTGCTGTTCCTGAAGTAACGACTGGAGGAGCTGCTGCTGGTGGTGGAATTGTTGGAAAGAAGCCACCTCCCGTTCTTGAATGGAATCCGCTTGTTCATACTGAATGGCAGCTTGGCGTTAGTTTAATTTATTGTTATTCTAGAAGTGAAACTGTGTTCTCTAGCAGAGTATATTACATTCATATATCTTTAATGAACTTTTTATGAAATTTTTTTAAAGATTTATGTGAATTGTATCTGATTATGATACTTGACAAATTCAAGTTACCATTATTTTCCGACGGTTCCGGAATTATAATTTATAACTCTTTGTTATTTCCTTGCAAGCTGAGTTTTTCAGGTTGGGGGACGTTTGTTGCCTAAACTACCAGAAGGGACCAAAGTGGGAAAGCTTGTGATGGGTAAATATGGTCTTTATAAACCGGGATTATATGAAATATGTCAGGAGTTTTTTGTAAGATATTTCTTTGTATTAGAAATTATGTAAAAATTTAAATTTATTTGCTTCAGTAGTAAGAATTTCGGATATGTGAGCATGTTGACACACAGACAAGCAAAACAGAATTTCATTTCCTGTCACATGATGACTGTTTGATTTTAATTCTCGAACCGCATCTGTCCACCTATTTTCTATTCTGTTGTGTTTGGAACGAGTGCATACAATAGGTTAAACAGATTGCATTTTGCAAAAGTATAACCTCAGTTTTGAGTTTTAAATTCATTAAGGAGTTCTCTTTTGATAGCAGTTTTATGAACTTATTTTTCTCTGCAATTCCAAGTGAGCTAGGAGTGTTACTTGTTCTGACTTGAGCTATGAAATCGTTTGATTTCAGACATTCCCATAACTCCCTACTGTGAATTGGGTTTAATGATAAAGGTATTCCTGTTTTCCGTACGTGGGTCTAAATCCACAAATAAATCGTGTTTTTCAGATTAACACTGAATTGAAAGGTATGGCACCCGAAAATGCGTTGCCTTTGTCTGCTCTTCTTACCAAGATCGCTAAAATTCTGGTGATAGTACCAATATCAATAGTTTTGCTCAGTATACCGACAATAATCGAACAGAAGCCAGTGGGTATTTATGCAGGACACGTACCGCCAGGTCGAAACTAGTATTTGTGCATTGTACTAGCAAGTCGAATTATATTGCATCGTGTTATGAACAGAGACTGTCGTAAGTTTTATGTTCTAAAGAAGTGTTAGCTTTTAAATCTATTGCCTCAATTGTAAGATTATTTAGTCAGTTTTAATAGAAAAATTGTGAAATATTGTTTTTCTAGTGTCGTACTTTACCAGTTTTTGAAGAGGGCTGTAAGTGGAGTGCGACTTTTACTAAGTATTGTTCACTCGCGTAACTGATTATTACAGTTCATATTCATTAGGATGATATCTCTATCACTCTATCTCTGTAAAAGTTTAAATGACTCATTGTTTTTATATTTTTTATAGCTTACGATTGAGTCATATTGAACATATTTTTCCTGTTTATGTACAATTGACCTTATTATGTCATGTAAATTTTACAATATGAAGTAAAAAATTTCTTCTACCGTTATTAGCAACAGCATAATTTATGTGCTAGCATGCAAGCAACTTTTCGATTTTTTTGCAATTACGGTATGTCGTTATCGTAATGAAAGTCTCTGTTCTGAACCAAATGCTGAACTGCTAGTCATCTGTAAAGAGTTTTTGACCTAGTTTTTGCTGTGGTTTGATAAATTATGGACGGTTGGGTTTTTCCGGTGCACCCTGCCTTGCATACAACCGAGAAGATGGACAAAAATTATTTGTTAATTCATTTGTTGTTTTCGTTTTTTTATCTGTTTTGAAGAATGTATAGTGACTCTGTCCACTAGTTCACTGTATTTTTACTGACAATCGTTCGTAAATGACTGTTAAATACACCTTGCTTAAGACGATCGTTATATCGATTAACTGGTAACGTGGTGACAGGCGATGGCAGTTGAAATATTGTGGTGACAGAAATCTTTCTCACTAAATTCGCATGAAACGTCGAAACAATTTCTTCCCTTCATCAGGAAGTGGCTTTGATAACGCTGAAGGTGTTGAGATTGCTACCGAGATGGCACCAGCTGAACCGCTCCGATTACCACCGGAACTAATTGCCGAACATATTATCATGTCTGAGTAGTAAGTTTTTTGTTGTTTTCAATACATCTGTGCATTATTCATGGTATTCATTGCAGTGCTATGATTTGTCGAGATCCAATAGATGGTTTATATGCGGTACCAAGCGCGAGAAATAAGTTCGGTAATTCAATACTGCTTTTTCTTCATATATATCACACTTTGTTTAACGTTTCGCATATTTCTATTAATTGTATGCTTAAAAGTATGATTTTGCAATACGACCGACCTTAGAGAGGACAAAATCTTCAGTCACTGAATGTTTTCATGTGAATATGTTGATCGGAACAAAAAAAACCTTGCATATAAATTATGTATTTTTTTAATTCGAACTTCAAATTTATATTGTATTGGTAAAATTCGTTTTACCATAACAATTTCTCTGTAATATTTGTAGAGCAAACGCATAAGTAGCTAGACAAGACTTCAGTTTAGTAGTTCCGTTTTGCTTGTTTTAGAATGGTTCGGGTTGTTGTTTATTCGACGGGGTGTCTACGCTGGTGCTATATTACGCTTCACTTTGCATCTTCCTGTTGATTTTCCATCTACAGAGTTACCCGTAACACATTTCAAATTTCGTATTCTGTGTTGAGTGTGAAACCTATGCCGTTTTTTACTTCATTCCCAACAATTAGCATCCTTAATATATTATAGATGAATTTTCCATTGAAATATTTGAGTGAGTTTAAAACTTCATGCTTATACGAAATGGAAGCATCGTTGAAGTTTTCAAACCCATGACCCCAATAATTTTGACTTATTTTTAGCTTTCTCTATGTTTCTTGCAGAGAGTAGTTTTCGATTTGGACGTATTCCATCCGCATATTAATCCAGTTACGCGAGAGCTGGATTTGAAAAAGTATTTTGTTGATGGATGGAAATCTGATCAATATCATCTCTACCACATATTGCTTATTGTACAGGCATGTACTGCAACTGTTTATTTTGATTTTCGTTCTTGAAGAAGGTTTTAAAGAAGAAGATGGCATAGTAAGCTCCTTCGCAAAGTTATGGTAGACTTGTTTATAATGCATCGACTGTTGTGGGGATGCGAAAAAAAACTAATTACAGGTGTTTCATTTTTTGTTCGTTATTTTGTTCGTTTCAGAGGACATTTTTTACATTTGATTCAAATCCAGCGACATGCGCTAACCCTGAAGCAGCAACATTACTTCGTGATAATAGAGAATTATACAGAATGCGGGCCAGCGAACTTATTAGGTGAGGAAAAATTTTGCGGAACTATGTTTTTTCTCAGATAGTATCATTCGTTTTGTAAACAGTGTTATGGTTTGAGGTCCAAACATTCCATCTTTGTATATCTATTGTGCAATGTACAGTTTACTTATATGTTGTGAATATTTTGTAGGAAAAGTCGGTCTATAATATATGATCCCGTTGATGTGGACGATGCAAACGTCATCAGGTGGTTATCATACATTGTTTCTTTATCACGCTGCGATATATTCAACACTGGACTTTGAAATTTTTATTATAATCTAAATAACAGAGCTAATTAGAGTACTAACTATACGTTTTTGGTGACCTGTTCTTACTTTCTTAGCTAGTGGGCTTTATTGTATTATAGTGATTTTTGGATTAACTACTCTTTTTTTTAGTAGATTTGGATTAACTATTTTTTCAGTTACGTAAGAAGACAGTTGAAAACTTTCAGGCTCATGCCATGGGACGCATCCATACACGAGCCACTGCGACAAAGGCTTATAGGTGGACTTACTGACAGTCAAATAAGTACGATGTCATTGCTAGGTTCGCTTGGTTGTGGCCTTAATAGGTCGTCAGTATTTGAATCTCGAGCTAAACATGGGTTTTCTTGGATTTCCCCGACTGATTTGTTCTATATGGTGGAACCGCCGAGACCGGCTGAGCTTGATCTGAAAGTATATTTATGTTTTCTTTTCCTACTTTTCTCTATTAATGGTTGATATTTCTTGGAGTAATTTACAGATGATATCAGAAGCAGAAAATTGTCCGGGTGCAGAACCGTCTTGTGCTTCTTATCCAGGTTATTTTTTCCTTTAAAAGTTCCTTGTAAATTAAGTATATCATGTCCACTGGCTAATATGGCATAAACATATTTCTTGTGGCATCTATTCCCGCATTGTATTATCTATTGTCTTCCTTAATGTTACTATGCAGGTGGATTAAACGACAACAGTGTAATAAATGAAATCATCATTCCCCGTATTTCCACATTAGACTTGAGTGGGGAAAATGAATTTAAGCACAAAAGTACAGAACAACTGCAAAAAGAATCCGAAGAAGATGATTCAGGTCCATTAAAAGTGAGATTTTTTATTTAATGAAATAATAAGGAAGAAATAAATGGTGGTGCATTTTGTGGAGTGTCACCTCCAGTTGTTCGTGTGAGCGTAAATTTGTTAAATACGTCAGATCCTATCTCTGAATCATAGTGTAGCAATCTTTTTCATGCGTTTTTTTATTGTTGTTTACAACATAGGATACATTGCAAAATGAGCAATCTGTCAAGAATAACGAGAACAGTGGCGTAGTTGAGCAAACGTGTGAGGAGTGCGGAGATAAGGAGGAAGAAGCAGACGTGAAATTTTCCGAACTGAAAGAGTCTACTTATAGAACAAATGAATATGTATCAGATAGAAATTCTGTCCGAGCACGATCAAGTTGGAACAGTGATGAAATTGGGGAAAGTGATATATGACGAGGGAGTGATTTATTTATGGATCGTTTGCCACTGTAAATTCATTTCTGTAGTAAAACATTTTAGATTTTTTTGCTGTTTTTGCAAAGAAAGAGAAAGAAGTAAAGTCGCGCAGTCTAGTTCGCATTTCTCTAAGAAACAAAACCGAATTAGTGGGAGATTATATAAATTATAAACAGGCAGGAGAATTTTAATCAGCGCAATTTAGCAAATACATGCAGTTACACTGCTGATGACTTGTGGATGAGTCAAGCTGGGTTTAACAAACGAACGAACTTTGTAATAGTGATGTTGTAAAGAAGAATAGTCAATAGTCATATTCGAAAATATATAAGTTTTCTCGTGCTTTGATAAAAATCTTTTAACAAGTCTGTTTATTATATCACAGGAAGTAATAGTATGCCACTGTTCTGATCGCCTACTCCAAAGAAATTTCCTTTAAAAGGAGATTTAGAGAGAATTCAAAGATCATAAAAGAATGGAAATCCTTAGTCGCTGTTCTAGAAGCGAATGAGATGAGACATTTGCAATGCTTTCCATCTTCTCATCTCAAACGAGTGCGTCAAAAAATGAGAGAGCATTATTGTGAATTATTAATGGTTATCAAATATGGCGTAGGTATAATTAAATGCAACGAGGAGATAGAGATGAAAAGCAGTTACATATGATATAATGGAATGGAATCCGATGAGTGGTTGAGCCGACGAGAAAGGTGGATGATGATGTCTCCTGAAGCTATAACTGTCATTACCACATTACATTCATTACTTCTATAATCACTATGAGCTACTGCTATTACTGCTGCTGCTACTAATGCTACTGCTACTACGCTGCAATTGCATTATTTTTCGCGATTGATTTATTTCAGTTGTAGTTTAGCGCATTTGCAAAGGCGTAGAGTTATGCTATGAGTTTATTGATGGCTTTATAAAGGAGGAGATGAATGAGGCTAAGACTAAACAACTCAACGTTATAGTCTAACCAGTCAATTAGGCTTTTTTAGTGAGCAAAATAAAGAAGAGAATGAAAAAGGAAAGGATTCATTTTGTCAAGTATCTTTTGACAAGTACCGCTGCTTCCTTCTCTTCCTTTTTCTGATTCTCTTTTAATTCACTTATTCCCTCTGTTTCTCACTTTCTCCTTCATTTCCATCAATTTCCTTGCAGACTTTTGGCCTTCCATGCGCTATCCGTTAGTTCTCCTTTTAGGTTGACCAATTTCCGTTCTCATCGTCTTTCTGTACTTTTTCTTCAGTACTGAAATAATATGTTATAGGCTGCACTGAGCTGTTTTTCACCTTCAAGCTTACTTTCATCCATTCATTCATCGTTAACGTATCCGTGTAGTAAACGAACGTTTGCATTTTTCTGCACATCACTTTCTCTCTGAACGTTTACCTCTCCAGTCAGTGGTTAACGTTCACTACAAGCATCTCATAACTTAGCTAACATGTAATATTGCCTTCATGAATAATTTCCGGTTTCCTGAATTACTCTGTAGTCAAAATTGTAATATCCAGTAGTATGACATTCATATCATTTCGAAAGATTCAGTGGTTCAATTAAACTGTTTCGAATGGCTCTTATCATTTGATACAGCCATAGGTTTAGTGGTGTTTTACCTTGAGCTGTCTTTGAATTTATGGTTGTCATCGTAGTGCTGGTTGTTTGTGCTATATATGATCGAAACCTAAAACCTGAAACCCGAATCAGTCATTTTGCTAAACCGTGTAACTGATAACTTATTAGACAGTGGATACGGATGGCTTTTTTTGGATATGGTGGATGTACCTGCACGTGTTCCGTTACGAATATTACGTCATTACCCCAAGTTGGTGTAAGCAAATAAAGCCTTTCAATAATTAAATGCACGATCTAGATTTATTTACGATTTTTAAGTTGCAAAAAATTACTTAAATGAAAATAAAAATATAATTAATATATAGTGTAGTGATTTTACTTGTTTACTTTTAATAAAAAAAACCTCATAAAAAAAGTGGAAATATGCTTCATTGCAATGCCTTCTGCAAGTGGAAAGATCTTAGCCTTTTTGCTGACATAAGCAATTTTCGGAGTTCCTTATTTTTCATTTTCAATTTCAAGAGTCTCCTAAAGACCGAAAGAGATTAAGAACACTCAAAATTCATTATCTTCGTTGAATAATTTAAATATCCTTATCAGATCGACTATTATAACTTGTTTGCTATGATGGAATAACAACTTTTACATTTAAATAGAAGAGAGAATAGCATGACAATCGTTTAGGTTTAGCAGATAATCAAAACATCCGTTCCGTTCCATTCGTTCTTGTCAGGAAATCTGAGAAGAGTAGAGTATGTGAAACAGATCCCTACATGTACTACTCATCCTTTCAATGATATTCAACAGCAGTCAGAAAATATGGATCATTCATTGCTTCTTTTCTGTTCTCAAGTGCAATTATTAATTGATATCTTTCGAATTAATTAATTCTTGAAAGGTTAAAATTTCCATAGTTCTGCCTCACTTCAATGGAAAATTTTGCATTTAAATATTTTCATTTCATGCAATTTTTCCATTCATTCTGTTCCTTCATTTCCTCCAGGAAATGGTCAAATTTCCAATTTCCTCTTCATCATTCTAAACTCTCGTCTTCTTCTTCTCTCTCTCTCTCTATTTTAATTTTTCGGTACTGTCGCTACAGTTGCGTCGATCTGTTTTGTTGTTTTTGAATAAACGGAAAGAATTCTTGGAGCATTCAAATTTGTTATCTCTAAACACTGATGAATATGTGATTGGGATCGGTGGGTACTTATTTCCTTCCTTCTGTGCATTTTTTTTCGCTGAATTTCATGAGGATTTGCTATTTCTCATGTTGCTCTTATCAGTAGTGATAAGATTAAACGGAATATGACTCATCGTTCGTACAATTTTGCTACTGAAAAAGGAATCACTCCTGCCTGTCATGGTTATTTCATTTCATTTCCAAATTATATTCTTTACTATGGTCTGATTTCAGTACGATTAACTGATATATTCAAGCGAAAACAATTTGACAAGAATTTTTCATTTCTATATATGGCATTGTAAAGAGAATAGAAATGCATCATAAAAGACGTCATTAACTTTTATGAGTTATGACAAGGCCGTCGTCAACAACAATTCATCCTACGATAGATCGCATCTTACTATCATGCAGAGCTTCTTCTAATACTCAGCAATATTTCCGTGCTAATTTGAAAAATATATTTTCAGTGGAATTACAAATTATGATGATTGAATTCATAAATTTGCAAGCAAACATTTCAGCTGACTTTTGATACCACAAGCATTGCAGGAGTTCATGTACAACGTTAATGACTTCTGTTTTTCCTTACCCATTTCCCTTACAGATAAAAAAGACTATTAAATGATTTAGCCGACTTCGATTCATTTCGAAATAACTTAAAATTCGATGAATGTTCTTTGTTATCGTTTCGGAATTTCGGATTCATTTCGATGTGCTATGGCATATCTGTGGTATGACAAAATTGAAATACATTGATGAATTTTATTAATCATCCAAGTTTAGAGTAACATCTATTTTGGTGGAGAAACAAGCATAGAAATAAGGAACTATACTATCAAAGGGAGTAGCAGTGTCATTTTATTCTTTAATTTTTTTTGACGAATCGACATTGTGGTGACAATGCGGATTTGTTGAGGGGGAGGGGGAAGCCCGCTCGGCATTTCTCTCCGAGTTATTAACAGCTATCCCTCTCTCTGCTCTAAATTACTGCAATATTATCATTACCGCAATTGTTGGCAGTGCCTTTGAAATGGATTATCAGTATCGATCATCCAGTCAATGATCAAGTATTTTACAAGTGGGAGTTTATTCAAACACGTGATATAGCTGGTCCAAACGTTTCCTATCACTTTAGCTTAAGGCGCGTATGGCGCCTTGTATAAATTCTCTAGTGGACAAACCGATACGAAAAATCGGTCAATCGTTATTCATTATGATGTTAGTAATGCAGGGTGAGTGAAAGTCATTACTCCTTTGCATTCATTTTACCTTTAAATTAACTGCTTTACACGTCATTCATTAGCGCTGAAGTTTTTTACCTAAGTGCAGACTAAAATCTCCCAGCAAGCATATAGAATGTTTCATATTCTTCCTATTTTTCCAGTTAATTTATTCATTTTTTTGCAGAAGCGGAGAGTATCGGATGTTTTGTTTGTTTTTCATTCAATGGATCGGATCCAACCTGCGAGGATACATTTAACTCGACTATACTTCACAAAGAACCGAATAGGATTGATGTAGACAACTACCACTATCCTTGTTGGGCTCTCAAAAAGAAACGTCAGGGCTTATTTCCTGCTGATCATTGCATCAAAGTTAATGGACATCGAAGTATGATATCATTCTATATTGTTATTGTTGTCAAATTAAAAATTCAAACTATCACGTAACTCAAAAATTTGTAAGTTGCGCTATACTTTGCGTATAATCCTAATTTACCGTATGATGTAAATCTGCCATATCTTCCCTTGCAGATCACTTGTAACACTGATTATTATCATATTAAGAATCATTCTTAATTCTTAATTATCATGCTAAGAATTAGGAATAATTACTGTATGATGCTTACAGTAGACGACATGTCGCAAACAATGATAATCCGAACGTGTGCGCTGGATTCGGGTACTTTTACTGCAGATACAGGTAGGTGTGCAATAATGCATAAATTAGTAGGATTCATAGGACAAAAGAGAGAGTAAGATTGGGACACAAGGTACAGGTGTTGTTCCCTTTTTTCCTCAATAAGTTCTCATGTAATATATTACTATCTGAAAATGAACAAATGAAGTGATTTAATAAGTGAAATTAGGTTGTATTTTATTAATGGAGTAAACTCATTTTCATTCCATTTCGTAGAATTACTATGTCTTTTAAAGTACCGCGTTTTATGGAAATAATTGAATTCTTGTAGTAGTCATTTCTAGAAATTGTACGCATATCGCATTGTGGTCATTTTAACTACAAGGGTCATCAGTATTCTGGATGTGTTCAGTCATGTGATACTGATGGATGCAACGGTGCCGCTAGGATGGATAACAGTTTGCACATTCCTTATGTAATACGAACAATAGTCGTGGTTTTTATCACTCATTATCAAAGTTTGTCCGATTTTGTGAATATATTGTTAGAAATCGTTGATAGGATATTCTTGCGCATCCTCATTTGTAATTCCTATGTTGTATTTTAGTTACCTATTTCTACTTTTGACTGATGGTCTATTATTAACATCTTTTCTTGACTTCCAGTGTTACATCATTACGGTAACATTTTCTTCAAATATCGAGCGACGATTTATATATATACATTATCTAATTGAGATTGACCTGAAAACCTATGGCACAAAATACTCACTGAATCACAAGTGTTTCTGTATGATTACGAGCTAGTTCTTGTGACTTGAATTTAATATTTTCATGCCATTTTCAAATGTATGGTGAAAAAAACCTGTTTTTGTGTATGTTAAGCAGCCTAAAAATTGCGTTTCGGGTGATGCATAATACTCCTGTTTTCAAATGTTGTATTTTAATATCCCTCTCACTCTGTAATTGCATGTTTTGGAAATATCTGAAATTCCTTGATGAAATGACGACATTCGCGCAGTAAGTCAGTTGTAACATGAACAGGGTTTATTTTAATGCATCTTTGTCACTGATCATTGCTTTTTGTGGAACGTGTCATCTCCTTACCTTATTAAGAACTTCTAACTGAAATAGATCATTGAAAATAGGAAGTGACAATACTTGCCTACTCTGTCCACATAGAGGGATTGGTGAATTTCCGAGATATCCAATGGTGCGAGACACGAACCAACAAACTCTCTAGTATGTCTGACGCATGGAACAGTTCTCTTAGTTCATTTAAATATACAAATAACTGATTTTCAAGAGAGGACGAAACTTCTCACACTGAATTTTAACAGTATATCAAGAGAGCTGCTACATACTAGTGCATCATAGATTTACCGTAATATATATTATCCCAGCTGGAAATTGGCACCCAACCGCAAAATTTTCAAAACAGTCTTGGTGCCTGCTAAACAGGAACATCATTTCGAAATGCCTTGAGAGCACCATTGAAAAGAACACAAAAATCAAGGAATACGCAATGTTTTTTTCAAGTGATAAAACTCTGAATAAGTGCTGTTATTGTAGAATAAGCATAATGAATTTGCTGCTAATAAGGAAATCATCAAATCTAATTTACAGTTCAAACTTTTTTAAAAGCTACACGATCGAACGAACAAACAAAATATGTTAAGTATATTAAACTCACTGTATTTGATATAAGTAGAGCAGAGTACATACCACTTAACACAAAACGTTTTTAAAAATACAAATACCATTACTAAGCAATAAAATATACAGTGCCGAGTAGCGCCCAATTATCTCAATGGGATTGGAAGTCTTTTAAATGAATGTAGGGAACGAGATAAATTAGTAACACTTACTTAACCTCGGATGACAAACTTGGAGTACTCAGTTTTACTATACTACCATTAAGGATTGTATTTGATAGATGAAATCCTTTTATACAACTAATTATAGACCCAATCACAGAAAACCCGGGTTCACTTTATGCCTTCATAATGCATGCATTTGTTTAACATGACAGCCTTGTTTTAGTATAACGTGCTATGAAATCCTGCTGCATCTGATGCATATACAAAAACATAACAATCAACAAAAATGATGAAAGATAATCAAAAGGTAAAGAAACCAACAAGTAACAGTCTTTCATACACCAGCAAGATAATAAGCGCTGTAGAATCTGACCATAATGCAAATCACTGAGAATTTCAACAAATTAATGGCAAGAAAAATTACCATTTATAGAAAAGAATAAGCTCAAAGGTAGTCGTCCAGCAACTGAAGAACCTAATCACTTTGAACGATGTCACTGTACACTCTAAATATAGTGTTCCTACTCAATTCTATAAACTGAAACTCCAAACAACATATGACCTCCTGTCTGCTAAGGGTATGTACTACTGCTAACTCGGCATGAAAGAAAATGTTAGAAGCAGAAAAAGCACACAGTGGTGCTAAACCAAAACAAAAGAAGGTAGAGTAGTACCAGAAGGGGAAGAGAAATGAGAAATTCGGAATAAACATTTTACTAGAAATGCTTCTTAAACCACAGCAAATTGATTTGTTAAATAAACCCTTCCTCTTCCCCATCCGTCCACGTATTGTTACTTGAACTTTTATAAAAAGTTGTATGCACGACTAAGCAAACTTAACACTAACAAATATGGATTTTAAAAAATATCAAAATAGTTACAAAAGAGTCAGCGAAATGAGCATTATACACAGCAATTTTCTGCACTCCACGAAGGAGTGTACGTACGATTAATACGACTTTTCATGACTGACATTATAAGCAGCAGCTGTTACCTTCTTCAATAAAGGCACCTTTTCGCCAATCCTGAAAACAATTCTGTTTTGAACCAATTCTTATCATTCGTCTGTATAATAAATCTAATCGACATAAACCAAGCCTATATTTCAGTGCTCTAATACAGTCTCAATTACTGCAACTTAGTATAACTTTCCTCTAATCCTGAATAAGGCATTGGATATTGAATATGGAAATCGATTCTAGAATGAGGTTCTTTGTTCAAAAGATGAAGACCCCATATTAGCTATTACGCATACATTGCGTACTTCCACTCCACTAGCGAAGTGGAAGTACGCAATGTATGCATATTCCAGTTCTCTGTATGCTTGTATATCATAGTACATAGTGCATCAACAATTTAAAAAAAAGAAAAAAAATACTATAATGTACTGACATCTTGTTTATATCGTCGACATGTTGCTTCGCTATGAAAATGTTACGATCAATGGGCTCCTGGTAAACCTCATATACTTTTGGGATTGTAAATAAAGCTAACACAGCTGGAAAGAATTTTAGTGGTATATAAATGACTGTAATAACACCTTACTATCTCTTCTTCCAAGATTCAGTACAGTTATTGTTTCATAGTTACTATCACCAAAAAGTTAGTTTACGAAAATAGCGGAGGAAGAGGGGAGAAGTAGGTGATGAAAATTTAACGTTAGCGTAGGGAACTGTGCAGTTTCTACTCCTTTTTTACGAAGTTCTATGGAACACATTATCGAAGTTATTACTAAATTAATATGAAGATAATAAAAAAACCCACCGAGTATTAATAAGGAGAGACCAGAAAACCAGCAACTAACATACGTAAGCGCCCAAAGTAAAAGACCAAACTGAAATTACTATCACTGTAATTTTTCCAGTGAAGTTCTGAGATGAATACCTTTCACATACTTATATGAAATTCTAAAATGAACAGCCCAATATAGATCAAAGTATGTTCTTCTTCAATGAATGGAAATCAGTGCCACTGATATATCTTAGATCTCAACACCCTGATATTTTTAACACCATTATCAAATTCCATGCAAGAAAAAAAACAAAGTTACCTTGACACTTTCCACAATGCTTTCTACCAAAAATAATCGTCTCATCTTGTCACCGATAAATTGCACGTACTCGATAAGTGCGTCCACCTGTTGATGTACTTTTTCTCTAGGTAAATGCAATTCCTGGCCTTCCAAATATCCCCTGAATAAAACCACTTAGGTTTAACGTATGCAAAAACACATTTGTCCAGTAGATCCAGTAACGCTTGGTATTGACAAGAGAATTGGTAGAACAATCAACATCTCTATTTTTTTTTATAAGGATTAGTCATTTACTATTCATTACGTTTCCTGTGAATTTTTTGGACATACTTTATCACAAGTTAAGAGCGGTAATAAAGTGTGCGACTTACTGATATGGATTTGCGCCATCTGTTTTTTTAATCTGTGCTTCAACCACCTTATAAATGCGAAAACCGAGTGTACCACCAAGGATTGATAATCCGACGTAACTAAGGACAGCAATCAAAGGGAACTTGGCGAACACGAGTAATGTAAAGAGAGTAATACCAAGTACTGCACCAGATTTTCTCGGATCACGCCAATAAACTATGTCCAAAACTGAAAAAGAACTGCTCACTACACACAATTCTTATCAGCAAAAGAGAAACAAATTTTAACATTCCATGGTAATGTCCCAAATGGTTACCACTACATTAAAGTGAAAAGCCAAATGAGATCTTCGGATATAATTCCAATCATGAAATCGGTTAATGAGCACAACGTTCCTGCCGTCGGCACTACTTTGCATATTCAGGTCAAAAGTAAATTGTGCAAGCCTTCCTTATTCCAGTCTTCCTGGAATTCTTTTTCTATGCTACATCAAATTTAAAGTCCCGATCAAAACCTTTCCAATATATATGAAGAAATATGGAATTTAAGAACCCCGCCAAAGTTATCTAAGTACATAAGAAGAAGTAATTATAAGTGAATCTCCATCATCATATCACAAACTTCTCCCTTTTGATAAAAATGTTATAGGTCTCTTCAAGTGTTTTCATTCCTGTAATGGGATAAACTTAGTGACGCTCAAACCAAATTAGAAAGCATGTCCAAAAAGTAGCACAAGCTTCGTTCTTTTAAATTATCTTTAAATCGCTATTCAAATGATTACCATCTTGCCTTTTCGATAAAGCTCGTTTGCTAAATTGACCTGCGGCATGAAGGGTGATTATGCCCGTTGCAATCAAAGCCGTTGTGAGGCCAAACCGAAGAATGGTACGAGTTGTTAATGATATCAAGGCATATGCGACACTGAACAGGATATTAAAAATGCCTGAACTATCAGCTCTTGAATCTGCCATTGTCACACAAGAGTACTGTCAACCTGACAAATTGTACTTAATTCTGATTACAATTTTCACCATTCAGCCTCAGAGCATACGCGTCTTAAGATTCATGCATAGGCATGATAACTGAGGGTATTATACTTCTTACGAGAATAATTAAACAGTATTTATTGACGTAGCAAAAAAGTGGCGTAGCATGCAGTAAATTACAAGATCAAAATTATCCCCAAGATTGCGTGAATAGAAGCAGTGCAGAGTTCTTGGACAACAGTAATAATCTTTTCCTTGATTCAGTATGTCTAAAAAACGAATCAACTATGACAAGCTTGATTTTCCTTAATAAGCTATGCTATGTCACTATCATGCAAGAACATTCAGCCGTAATGTGGGACAGAATACTCCCCTTCTCTTCCCCCAAAATAAACTAAAATGACCCTAAACAGATATTCACATAATATTCTAATGACCTATATACATACATATAGGGAGAGGAAGAATGAACATGGGGTACACATAAAACTGTCATAGTGGGAGACACAGTTGTGAGAAAAATTTTACGAGCATCGGCTACTATTTGATGGAGACTGAAGAAGGAACTGACAGAGAGAAGATGGTAGGTGTTATGACAAATAAGATACTTGCTTCATACAATAGTGATCCAATATTCCTGGTGTTCGCTGCTTCCCTCTGTCCAGGTGTAAGGTAGGTGGATAGAAGATCATTTCCACGTGACCAGTATGAATAAGCTAGGAAGTACTGCTATTGCACACATTGGCAACAAATGCAATCCAATGCAGCAGCATTACGGGAATGAATGAATGCAGTGGACATGAGGCGTTGAGAAAGCTCCTGCTGCTGCTGTTGCTGGATAGGAGAGGAGCGTAAGATAAGGTGCTGCTGCAGTGCTGATGCAATGCTCAAACTGTAAAACCGCGGGACAATCCAATAACCCTATCGATCTTTCTCTTTTCTGCTTCCATTTCTCGCACCCTCGCACTCAGCAGGAGCAGCAGCAACACGAACAACAACACTGCATGCACATACACACCCTCTCCCTCTCTCCCTTCTTCCAGATATACAAGCATACTCCTCATGAGTCACCATCGCCTTTCCTCTCGGCGGTGGTAGGAGATGATAGAAGTAGTAAACAAAGTGATGATGCATTACTTGGCCCAGGGGGAAATTTATGGACGCAAAACCGACCCTGACGGACTTCTGAGAAGCAGTTTATCTAACATAATCCATCACGATATGAGGTGCAGCAGGGAAAATGAAAACTATTACGAATGTAGCATTTATAAAGCTGGGATATCTGGAAAGAAACGGTGAGGGGACATGTGTAAACTTTGTTGACATTGTGTCACACTAAAGGGACTGAAGTGCAACAGTGCAATAGAAATGAAAAAGAAAATCATTGTCCTTTTTTTTTTGCTCGTACCGATGTTAAATCAAAACGTGCGTTCTGTCTTGAAAGGGAGGTGCTATTTGAATCATTGGAAATGGAAATAATCTGTGAAAGACTGAGTATCAGTGCCATTTAAAACTCACTCCCTAACAAGTATTCGTGACGCACAGTTTTTGACGAAATGTAAAGCATGCAAAGTTTCTTTTCTAATCATCGATCACAAACTTCTCACATCCCTTCATTCCTTGTCGGCGATATTGAAATTAAAAAAGAATATTATCAGTCAAAAAAAGAAATTACTAATGGGTTTCTAATCTGCTAATTTACACTGTTCAACGTAATTAACAACAAACATTGCTAATATTACAGCTGTTTTCTTATCGTTTCATCTGACAAGTGTGGGATGCACTGTGTCTATAAATAATTTCCTCAAAGTAATTCCACCTCTCTTTCAATAAAACAAAAAAGCAGTGAACAAAAAAAATTGCCACTCTTTTAAGACCATGCTGTAAAAAAGAATATACCATCTATCATTTATTAATAAACTAATCCATCTAATGCTTTTCAGTACACTGGAACATTTTTTATAAAATGTGATAAAATGAGGTTGAACAGACTTGCTAGTTACTAATTATTGCTTATTATTTGGAAATTCAAAAGGATCAGAATTTCGAATCACCACCTACAGCCTCATTTCGTTAATTTTAGCAAATTTCAAAAATACCATTCCTAATTTCTTCAAAATCCAACGACATCTAATTATGTGTTTGTTTATGCAAGCAGAAGTAGCAGCGTAGAAGATACATTGACAAAAAGATCGATTTCACTCTCCATCACTTTTTCTAGATAACCTTTCGCTTTAATGGCATCTTACCAACAGTATCTAATACGGATTCCAGCAACATAATCATACAACCGAATCAACATCAGCATAATCATTATGTGATATGCCAGATACGGCAGATCGTTATATTACCACATTTCCAATCACCCCAATTTTTAATTAATAATAATTGAATGCATTATCCATACAAGTTACCTTAGGCAGTAACTCCAGTATTATCGGAAAGTGAGAAGTGATGTGGTCTCCACCTAATGTTGGCTCCCAAAATGCTGGCAATGTTGGAAGCATGATAAGTAATGACGAACATGATGGGATGTTTATCAAACAGAGTCACTGATATTGATTCACATGGGTTTTTAGAACTGAGCTTGGTTTATTTAAAGACAACATTATACTTCAAATATCGCTCACAACCTGTTTTTGAAACATCCCATATGCTTAGCTGAAACTAATAAAATCAACTATAAAGAGTAATCCAATCTAACAATGATAACTTACATCTCGCATCCATATCCTTGAAATTAAATCTAACACCGTGTGCACTGTGCACTGTTTTCAATATGGAACTTGGATGTTCACCACTGACGACTGAAAAACTTATTTGTATTATTCCTTTCCACGAAAGACCTTACTAAGCGTAATTTATTAAATAGTGAAAATCAAACTTATTTTCCACAAATCTCTTTGTTAACAGTATTAAATTCAAGGAACCAACCATATTTTGCGTCATTAACCTAAGTATTTCAGCTATTAAGATAAATATATGTGTAAGAATGTCCTATAACGACTGCTGTGCAAGTGGAAACAGTCGTACCCACAAAAATTCCCAATATCTTGTTGCGACGGTAAACCACGGTGCACTAAGTATTCGAGTTATGTCTGTGTTTGTTCTCTATAAATTTCGATCCAAATAACTCGAAACTATCCTCTCCAATGACAAAATAAAATACGGCCAGAGTCAGCAAATTAGTGCTTACACATGTTATAGCGATAGAAATGATCAGAATTAAAAAAGGAAAAAACAAAGAATGAAAAAAACTCACATGATCTACCTGCTGTTTGTCCTAAATCAATAGTAGTCGGTTTCACGTCCTCATCATCGAGCTCTTTTGGAGGTGTCGGCGGACGGGGCGACACTTCAAAACCGCTGTAAGTAAATGGTCTTACAAAGACTCAAATACTTATTTTTTTTAATTTTTTTTCTATTTTGACACCTTTTTAAACCTATCTCTTTATCCCCTGTCATCGCACAATTACTTCCCTTATTCTCTTCAGTAAATTTTGCCCATTATTCACAGAACTTACCTTTGTTTTGACGAGTCAAAGCTACGGTCAAGTTGTATTATATCTTCGGGAGTCTGCAATCATTATTTATAACAGAAGAGGAACACATGACGATTACAAAATAGAATTTAGCAGTTCCAAAAATCTGATAATTCAAAAAATGAAATGCTGAATTTGACACGAAATACATTTAATTAAATATTGACGTGCAGTAGACTATATCTTTAAGCAACAATGTGGATTTTACGCACTGGTGGTTTTATCAATCGACTCCTTTGCTGAAATACTTACTTCAACATGTTAAATCTAAAATTAAGTAGCTATTGAATACAAAAAAGAAGGCTAACCTGATGTGGTATGGTCAATGGTCCTTTTCTCTCAAGCATACTTTCTTCTGCACTGCTATCATCTAAAACATTTAACTAAAGTGCTGACTTATTTAGTTTGCTTAAGGGATCAATCATTGTGCTTCAAAAGCCCTCAATAATTATATGAAGAAACATCCAAACATAGTGCTATAATCTTTTCTCATCGTAATTTATATTCTCTTTCTTTCCTATTAAGTCTAACTCTGCTCCTTTTCACACTGCACTAAAGCTTAAGTTTTATAGCTCCCGCTGTGGGGTTCACTGTTCAAAGCTATTGTGCAAGGAGCATTCCCTTCATAAAAACGATATGCAACAACGATTTTAATCCTAAAAATAAATGTTCAGCAACAAAAATAAGAAATCCAAATTTGAGCATTACTCACCCTTAGGGTGAACTGCTTTTACATCAAAACTGGAACGATGCTCGTCCATTCTTGCTCCTTCATTTGCATGCTGTCTCCAATCCAAACCCCATTGTTGTGATGGATAATCTACATCTTGATGGGCACCATCTAACGGTTGGTTGAACATTGTACCATGCCTTGTATCACGCTCTGATGCATTGTTAATCTCGTCGGTAAGTCGAATTAAATCTTCCTTTACTTTGTGATTCAAACCATCTTCAGCAGAACGAACTCCTTCAGCTGCTGCATCTGGAAACATGAACTTAAGTCTTTTTCTAAATGAGCGGTGGTGCTGATATCGAAGATTTTGCCTGGAACTCCCGACAATAAAGTGATTAGACACCCTAAAATGATACATCTTAAATTTTCAGTTACTGGTCCAAAACGAAAAGCGTGCCTGAGATCACAAGTACAGCTCAAGTTAACTTTTAATTGCTGACCCTTAAAAGCGTCACCAACAGTATCTGCTTTTTGTAATGTGTTTTTCAAAACATCGGTAGCATGATGAGTGGTATCCAAAACGTCATGGACGACATCATCAAATTCTCCCTTGAAACTACGCATAGCATTCCTCGCGTTTTCATCCGACGAATGTAACACATCTGCACCCACACTGCGAGTTCTCTGTGATGCACTTGATATATCGTGAACTATTCCGGATAGTATATTTGATGACGTATCTTTCGCAGTCTCTACTGCTTGATGTTCTACATCTTCTGTATGTCCAGCTCCCTCTTTCAGCTTGTCACCAAAGAGATGTATCGTGTCGTCAAATGCTTCTCCTTCGCGTTCCATTATGTTTTCCTTGAATAATATTATTAATAGAGTAGCACTCGTGAGCTTTCAGAATGACGTCCTATTCGCACATTGTATCTCAGCTTAAAAATCAAGTTTGATAATTTTTGGGTCACAAACCGATATGTCACAGGAATTTGCAATTATATGCACTCGAATTACTATAAACTACCCTTGGCAATATTTGTCCAAAAAGTATAGTGACAGTGCAGAATGAAGAGATCCCCTGCCCGCCTTTGTTTGTTATTCCTTCTGATAGACTAGTATTTAAATCAAATTTAGACTAGCGGAACCTCTTTGTACGTTTAATATTTATCGCACGTTTCGTCCAGCTGTGCAAAATCGATGACTAACGGCTTATGCACCCAGTCTCCTCTGCTTCTGCCCTCTTCAAAATAAAATGGCGCTGATGTTCCTATGAAGTGCACAACCAGACATGTAAGAACAATACCAATATCAATAATATATCCGAGCATATTAGCCAGTAAATATTTACAAAGAATTAAATGAAAATTTTCAAAACACGATTACATGGTAAAATGATGACTGAAAAATACTAGAAAAAGAATACTAATGAGAGAGAAAACAGGTAAATCAGTCATTAAAGAATTTCGAAAAGGACTAACTATATGCAATCTGCCACAATCGACGCGCAATACATAACATAATTTCTCAGTGTTATCATCATACAAACTGCTTTCACCACAAAATAATTATTGCTGATGCAAGAGAAGACAAGAGCAGAAGAGGAAAGAGGAGTGCAATTCCACAAAGAACAGCAAAAGTTGGACTAGTTTCCACCAGCAGCACGAAACCCGTCATCACTCACCTTCCCATCCTTCTTCTCACTCTGAACGATATATACATATTGATACAAATGCCCCGACAAAACACTATGTGGCAGCACTAGAGAGGAACAGCGCCATGAAGAATACTTGCATCCATTCAGGGGAGTGGCAGCACTAAGCATCCCCTAGTTCCGGAAAAAAAACTGCACGGGTTGCAGATTCCTATTCTGTTGAAGGCATTTTTCCATCAGTGCCATAGCACACCACATAAAAAACATCTTTCTCCTTGCACCCTTACTGGAATAACATAACAAATGAAAGGGAAGACTGGAGGACTTATTTTCTTTTCTAACAAGCTTAAGGAATCTCGAAAAATCTATGGATCCATCCGATGAGTTGGCAGAGAGCAAGCAGCATATTCGAAATTATCAGTTATCAGATTATAAAATATTAGCTGATCATCAGCTTGCATTTTTAAGATTTACAGAATTAAGGCGCAAAATTAATAATCACTTGTTAATTTTGGGTCTTAATTCTGTAAATCCTAAAAATTTTATAAACTTTTTAGAGAATTTTAATTACTTTCTTCAATTTCTGATATATGCCAAACAAAAATGTAGAAAAAAAATCAAGCCTTCCTTTCTACCATTACAGGTTGATACACATTTGAAAAAGCGAAACAGCAGAAGTAAAAATAGTCGCTTCGAGGATGGAAAGGAGAACTGCGAAAGCGACCCAATGCAGTTGAATAAACCTAATGCAATCATTTTATTAAAGTGCAAATAAAAATAAGACTGCTAGTATCGACACTCACGACACCATTTAGTTTAGTTGCCTCAAAATAATCATTCCTCAACACAATCCTTTCCAATCGCATGCATTCAACATAAACGCAAGACCCAATACTCTGTGCAATTGTCTAACTCCAGAAAAATCAATTTTCAACCTTATGATGTTCATTTGCGCAATTTTGCTATCTGGAATCCCTTCATAAGCACTGTTCAAAGACCCCTGTATGATGTACGGACATCACGATGGGGGGGAGAGTACCATCATATTCAGAGCTTTATTCTGACTTTCGTCAACAAATAGTAAAATCCAAACACCATATAAAAGCTTGACAAGTTGAAAATACCAGAATTAGTAAATTCTTGGTTTATTTTAAACTATATATACTAAAAATAGGTTATTTCGAGAAGCTTATAAGTGTATGCATTAACTAATAACTCACAACAGGATATATCCGATCTGTCCCTCTGATCTCATCATTGCCATCACTACGCACTTGCAACATTCTGAATGACAATGAGTCACCGACTGATCCAGCGCTGAAAGATGCAAAAGTTTGAAACTGTGAAAAACATGAAACTGTCAAAATCTAATGGGTAATACAATTTGCGCCAAGCAAATTTGAAATTTTGCAAAGAGTCAGCAGTATTATCAAAAAAAGATCACTGGGCCCCGGTACGAAAACGTGTGTTGATGGAAATAGAACATAATTTGAATACTGCTTTCAATATGTTTTGGACAACTGCAGTTAGTGTAAGTATCACTTCAGAAACACTGAAGTATTACAATCACAATTTAAACATCTTGGCTGATTCTTCGCGAAGAAATAATAAAAGAAAGACTGCAAATAGCATTGGAAATCATGCTAATTCATTATTTGCTTATCGCCAGTATCAAAATAACTTGACTGCGAAACCTGTGCCAAACCCTAAACTATGTTTTATCTCCATTCTTAATAATTCAAAAAACAAAAATTCAAAGAAGGCCACTAGAGAAATAATCCAAAAAAATCTTTTTTAAAATATTAGTTTAAAATATCAGTTTTTATATTTTTCTTGCCTTCAAACCTAACATCTGCTAACTCCATAGTTGAAAAGGATAACCTCTGCTGCACATCGCTGTGTTCCACCTTCACGAACTCATTGCTGCTTCCGTCAGAGGAATCTGAAGGACTAGCAGTAATTACATCATACACGTTTTCGCCACCGACTGTTTGCGCCATCAATTGTTTGGTTGTTGTAGTTGCAGCATCTGATAGACCACCGACAACAGACTCGAAATCTAACTCAGTTTCCTATAACGTTTCCAATGCTAATATTAGTAGTAAGGCAAGAAAGCCTGTCTACACCTCCTTTCAGTCATCTACTTTGGATAGAATAGCGATCTACGACCTTCTTTTCCACTCAAAAGGTTTTAGTGCCATTTTTTCTCGTAGTAACTGCCGCAAAGAATGAATGGCAAAGATTAATGTTTCACTGAACACATGTAACACGTTTGACATAACACGTTATCGTACCAAAAGATTCACCACACTTATTTTTCCCGATACGATTCACTAAAAAAGCGCAGTTCGCAAGAACTAATTAAAAAGGGACATAATCTCTCACTAAAAAAATATATACATTAGCCATTTTCTTTCGAATACTGTATTCTCTCACTTTTTCCAATAGCAAATTTTGATTTATAGAGGGCCATTATATTTGAAATAGTGTAACAACATTTTAAAGGAATGGAAATGTACTAAAATTAGCTCCTACGTTCATAGATGCTGACGCTGTAGATGATCGATGCTCCGGGTGAGACATGGAATTAGCATCCATTCGAGGTGATTATTTCCTCAGGTATTGAGGACTTGTTAGCTTGTTTGTTGCTCAATAAAATCTGAAATAAATTATAACTCTTGGATTTTTTTAAAATCAATTTTTCGATCTGCGAACTTCATCTTGCATAATATTCATAATTAGAAAGAAAAGTGTTAACTCGACCTCTAACGAATTTTACACGTAAATAACTTTAAATTGAAATTAATTTTAAAATGCCTAAATAATTTAGTTGCTTGCGTTACGTTACGTTCACTAAAAACGTTCACTTCGCTTGCTATTTCTCTAATGTAACGTGGAGGATGAAAGCTTATTTTAATGCAAATGAAAACTACTGACTACAAAAAGCCAAATGCATAATCGAACTTCTCTGAGTAATCCGAGGTCTTTGGAGCTCTGTTTGACGTTAAACAGAACCAAGGCAATCCATAACGGAAAGAGAAGTTAATTGCAACTACTTCACACGCACGTGCAAGCAAGCTACACATTCGTCTAACGGACTTTAAATGATCCAAATCTCGCTAAATTCGAAACAGAAAATAAAAAATTCGATATTTGCTACAACGTCAGTCTCACTTTCCCTTCACTATTTCCTGCAATTTCTCCCAACCTCTAATCCTCCTATTCTGCAACACTCTCTACTCTCCGCACTATCCCGAAAACAATGGTTGTGGTACTTATTCTAAGCCTATCGGGATAGTTTTAATAGATGTTTTAATAGATTTAGCATATGAATTCATCAAGCGCAATCATCGCATTCCGTAATAGCAAAGCTATTATCAAATGTTAAAGCCTAAATATGGCCATGAAGTAAACAAACGTCGGATCTTCACTGCAATTGTCGGAAATGCTTCTTCCACTTCATCATTCATGAGATTTTAATTATAACTAATGATAATAATAATAATAATAATAATAATAATAATAATAATAATAATAATAATAATAATAATAATAATAATAATAATAATAATAATAATAATAATAATA
>JABVXW010000197.1:27279-100333 GCA_013365375.1 Litomosoides brasiliensis | reverse complement strand
AAAGGGATATAAATACCATGAGACAGTAACCTCAGGGCTCACTTATCTCACTTTTTACAATGTCTCACTTATCTCATTAGCTCCTTTCAACAGCACGCCTAGCAAGTTGAGATGGGTTTGTGTGAAATATTTTTACTCATTATTTTTTGGTATTCATAATAATACAGTAGTCCTTATGATTTATTTCGAAAGAATTGTGATTTTGATAAGATTTAGTGATTTAAATGAATTATTTTAAGATGTGGAGTTTTCGATGCGGCAACTGACTAGAAATTCAAATTTTTTAGCGTTTATGCTTCTCATTGGTAAGTTATTCGGATGTTTTTTTTTGTCCTTTGAATAACACCTTATAATTACTGACTGTTCGAATGATGCTATTTTAGCAAATAAATAATTATTCTTGTTAGAGATTGATTAAAGGAGGATATTTGAATTAGTGTTTAAATCTGATATTTTATCGAACTACATTTCGTCATCCAACATGAGGATATCTGTGTTAGTATTACCATATTGGAACAGTTATCTTTTACAAATGTAATATAATAGTAGATTGCATTTGATAACAGAAATGAAAGTTTGATTTTTTTTTTTGTTTGTTAAGAGAGAAAATTACAGCGTTCACTGATGCCGACGAATTATCACATTGCTGTGGAAGTGGAAAAAGACATTTTGAGCAGTCATCAACGTGTACTGAAATAAATGTTAACGAAACGTCAAGCACATGTATTCTGACAGCATCGATATGCTGTATGAATACATTGCTAGAACATAATTGTAATTATGGTATGGAAATGGCTGAAAAAGAAGACCAATGCTCATCGAATGTTGATCAGGTTGGCGGTGGAATTCGTAAGGTAATTAATTGATTATCAATTAACATTAGCTTAATTCATTGTTATCAAAGAAGCCAGAGATATATTATAAAATAATTTTAGAAAACTTTATCCATAAGCTAAATTTTATTACTCAATTACAATTTCTAATGTATACAATAATTGAACGTATCATTATTATTATTACAGGAATGTTGTGAGTGTTGTACGTTGGCCAAGGAGTTGTTACGAAATGATAAAAATTGTATAGCACCAAGTGCTTTTAGTGCAGAATGTTTACGATCCTTTCATCAGTGTTGCTCCAAAGATTCCGAATTAAAATATGTTTCTCATAGCTATGAAAGTTTGTAATTATTTTCTTGACAACTTTTGAAAAATACTTTATCTTTAGAGCATGATGAGTCATGCAAGCATTGCACATCATCGGTTGAATAAATTCTAATTCGTTCATAGCACGAATTGGAATTTGAAAAGTGCAATTCTCAAAAATCTGATCTAAAAAACTTGGCAGATCGTATAAGGCGTAATGGAGCTACAATAGTTTGAGAGTCAGTAATCGTATTTTGTTTTTCGTTTACAATTAGATAACGTAAATTATGTTTGCTAGCTTATTCTTGCTCATGTAGGACCACCATATAGATAAATGTAAAGATCACTAGAAAGTTAAGTACTTTCAGATCATTCGGATTTGGTGAATCTTCAAAGTGTTGGAGATCGTTGTATATCAGCAAAATGTGAACATCTATGTACTGATCGCGGAGGTCTCGCAGTGGAATGTTCTTGCCGTGCTGGATATGAATTAGGACTGGATGGTTACTCTTGTATCGGTTAGCGAACTTTTTGATATAGTCTATCTAAAGATATTTTATCACACTTTTCTATTGCATTATGTTGCATATGCTTAATTTTCCAATGGCTCCTCCACTTGCACTTCGAACTCTATCATTCGACACAACGTTGTAAAGCTTCTCGCATTCTATCAAAAAGTGCTGAACTCATTGAGAAATATCTTTTTTTTTTAAAATAATTTCGGGTATCAATTGCAAACAGGTGGTGTAATTTCACTTGGGTACCACAACCGGTTGTGTACCGAATGAAAGATATGAGAAAACCAGCAGTAAATGATCGATATCGTTGTTTAAGGAAGGTTGAGTAACAGTACCATGAATGTACACAGTGTAATAGAATATTAGATGTCTTCATACCTTTAGGACATTGTATAGATAGTGATATTATTTTAAAATCTTACGATTCGTTTTTTTTTGATTGTTTATTTATTTTGTTCTGGTTTGTTTACTCTCAGTGCAATCAGTTCATTACACTGATATATTTTGTTGTAGCGAAGCATAATTTTGGAGAATTTAATTTTTTCAGAAATTGTTAATTTTACAAAAATTTTTAATTACAGAGCGATTGTTAGTAGGAAATTTTACATATATTTTGCATGCCTGCACATTGCATTTTGCATGCTTTCTAACAAATATCAGAATATTAAAGACTGTGGCTACTAGCCGAGTTAATTACAGATTTTAGACCTTTTAAGAAATCTTTCGTTACGCAACTGCTCTTTAAATTGATGTATTTCAAAGTTTCATTTCCTGGAAGGTTAGAAAGAAAAGAAACCAAGAAAAGTGTGTCTGTTTGCAGTTCTTTACAATTCCTTTTTTCAATTTATTTTATTTATTTTGCTTGCTTTCCAAAACCATTCCTGTTCAGTAAATTTTCATATTTGAAAGCAATATTTAGAAATATTAACAGCCATCAATAGGCCGATAATAATTAACTTGTCACTAATTAAGTTTTTAGTAAGATGAATGGTTTTAAAAAAAAGTGCTACACTTTGCTTCCTTAATAAATTGAAATTTATTTGGATTGAACTTTTTCTTCAATTGCTTTCCAGATCTTTGCTTTTTGATGATCCCTTTAATTTTATAATTGGCAGCTACATTAATTTCTTTTTGCTACGCAAGAAGCCAGGCTTCTAGACATAAACGAATGCGAGATCCGGGATTCGGTGTGCCCGTTGCCTAATTCATTATGTCTCAATACACCTGGATCGTTCTCCTGCGTTTGCTTACCAGGCTTCTATTGGAGTGATATCGGATCCGTTTGTGTAGGTAATTTCTTGCGCAAAATGCAAATGTCGGTTATCTATTTTTTTCTTTATTCTTCTTTAAATGACGGGATATTGGAATTTATTTCAGAACAAAAATCAGTGAAATTAGTATTGTTGATGTTTTCTGACAAGTATAAGTTAGATTTTTGGAATCAAATCACTTAAATGATCTCTAAATGAATTATGTCATCATTATAAATTTAAACATATATAACTACCATAAGCATTCAAAATAAAAAAAATTAACTCACTTTAAAAGTTAAAACAAATTGGAATGTAAATCAATGACTTCAAATTCTAATTGATATCTGCATGTGATTTTTTAATCGTAGATATTGATGAATGCTTACTACTAGCGGATGATTGTTTGGAAAGTCAACGTTGCTTGAATACTCCAGGCTCATTCAAATGCATAAGAACATTATCCTGTGGTACCGGATATGCGTTAAATAGCGATACTGAACAATGCATTGGTTTATTTTTGCTCACCTATTCCTATTTTGTGTTTTACTAAAGTGTCATTTTCATTAACACTTTAGAAATTCTCGTACTGCCCTATGTAATCATTTAGTTAATAAAATTAATAATTAATATCGGTAGCAAATATAGTCTAATTGATATTCTGTTTGTCAAACTGATCTCTCATCATCGCAACAATATACTTCGCTAATCCTTGTCATAATAGTAACATAATACTGAATTTGAAATTGCAAATGGATCTTTTGATTGTACTATCTGAAATATGACGTGATTTAGGAACAAACAAGTAGATGTGACTTCTGGCTGTTAACCTAATTTTAATAATAGAAAAAAGCATGTAACTATTGATAGATGTGGATGAATGCAATCTCGGTTCTCATGATTGTGGACCGTTGTATCAATGTCGAAATACACAAGGTAGTTATCGTTGTGACCCGAAGAAGTGTGGCGAAGGTGAGTTAATGAATCCACGAACCGGTGAATGCACAAGTATGGACTGTCCCATTGGTTATAAACCAATTCGAGGACGTTGTGAAGGTTCCTTTCTCAATTTTTATTTGGCTATTTTATATTTTTATTTTACAAAAAAAAATTTAACTATCTCTTTGGTATTTTTCTCTTTCAACGAATTAACAAAAACGAAAATTTGATTTTGTGAGAGTTAGCTGTTCGAAGATGTTTGAATTTGCGATAATATCCAAATTTACAGATGTTAACGAATGCGAGGTAGGGGGGCGATGTACGCAATTTGAAGAATGTATAAATACTCCTGGATCATTTCGCTGTCAGGAACAAGGAAATCTGTGTGCTAATGGCTATCGTATGGATCGAGATACTGGATTCTGTGTCGGTAAATATTGTTGAATGTAAGAAAAAGCATTATTTCCAAGATAGAATAACAAGGTATTACCAACAAAAAAAATATTGCAGAAACTTCCTGCAGTATTTAACAAGGTATGTAATGTTTGAGAATAGGCTAACTGGTTGATATCGTAGGATTTTGTTTGATTTCAATGACAGTGACGTACGCCGTGAAGAAACGTCGTACCTTTAAATGGAAAAATTTTATGATGTACTTGTTGAAAGTATTTACTTCTTATGATACTCGTGATCTTTGCTATTGTTATGTCGTGCATATACATTAAACATTCATTGCTTCAGATATAAATGAATGCACCGATGGAACAAATTTGTGTGGTGATAAACAATGCATCAACCTATTGGGTGGCTATAAATGTCGTTGCTCAGCTGGTTTTGAATTTAATGATACAGTAAGTTAAGAAGAATGTTATCAAAATAATTGTAGCAAATTCCTAACTTTTTAACAACCATTTTATTTAAACGTTACAAAAATAACAATATATTACAGACGAAACGTTGCGAAGATGTGGATGAGTGCAAAAAGTTTGCTGGACATGTTTGTTCCTTGCATGCAAGGTGTGAGAATACGTATGGTTCATTCAAATGTCATTGCAAAGATGGTTTCACTATTGCGAAAGATGCACGAAACTGCGACGGTTGGTTTAATGGATGTGATTAATAATGATTGTTGTTTCCGTTCCCATATATTTAGAAATATATGGGAACGGAAATACTTAATGATGTACAGAAACAACTGATGTTCCTCAAAGATTTGTAGCAAGCTATTCCACTTGCTGTTTATTTTTTTCAGATTCTAAAATTATTTCGCTAAAGATTTATCCATTAAATTTTGAATGTTTAGTGGGAAGGAATTTTTGTTTTTATGTACAAATGATTTTTTTTCCACTAAAGACTTTAATGAGTGCTCAAATTTTCACATGCGGCAAATTAAATTTTATAATTACAGATATTGATGAATGTAGTCTTGGCACAGCGAATTGTGCACAGAAGTGCATCAATATACCTGGTAGTTACCAGTGTATTTGTGAACGTGGTTATCGGCTCGGTACTGATGGAGTTACCTGTGAAGATATCGATGAATGTACACTTTGGGCCGGATCAGGTACATATTTATATTTTAATTTGATTATTTTAACTAATTAATATAAATAACATTTGCTTAACTTAATTTGGCTCCTATGTTGAAGGTGATGACCTTTGCATGGGCAGATGTATCAATACTCCGGGCTCCTATAAATGTCAGTGTCCTGCTGGTTATGAAATACAGGAAGATGGTAGAACATGTAAAGGTAAGAGTTGTTCTAATAATTCTGCTTTTAATTTTTAAATAAAAACTTAAATCGTTAAAGATTTTTATATCAGTGTTTTTGAAATGACTGTAAAATGTGAATGGTAAAAATAGTGATGAACTATATTCTGTGGAAATAACTTGGTTTGCAGATGTTGATGAATGCTTAAAGGGTGAATGCCAAGGAAGAGATCAAATTTGTATAAATACATTAGGAAGTTTTAAGTGCCATGTAATACGTTGTCCACCGAATTATGTGCACGACAAAAATTATAAAAAGTATGGCACTTGTCAAATTTTCAAATTAAATTTCTAGCATGGTTTTGAATTTTTACCACTGGTTTGATTTTTCTCACGCTTCTGCAACAGTCTCAAGAACAAGAATTTGGTGCTAAAATTACCACTAACGTATGAATGGAAAGGCTAATAATCTTTTAATTGCATGTTAGACCTTTCAATTTACCTTTTGCAATTTAGTCGCTGTAACCGACTGAACCATTTATGCGATTCATTAACTGAAGAAGCGTGTAAAAATCATGCAGTACGTATAAGTTGGGAGTTTACATCCATACCGAGACAAGAGCCAATTTCATGGAGACGAACTTCCATCACACTCTTTACTGTTCGTGGCCCAACATCACCTTCAAGCAGTGTTCAGTTCGAGTTGAAGTTGAAAAGCGCAATACCAGGTTTTTTTTATTTTTTGGATAGTGTTATATAAGCTGCATATTAAATTAGATTTTAGCTTTTTTCATAGAAAGAGATCTTAGAGTAGCACCAGCTGATGCAACAGTTTAATATATTTCACAGGGTACTCTGAAACTTTTTGGAATTTCATCCTCTCCTCAGTTCACATCACTTGAAGTTATTAGTGTTATAAAATATTCAAGTCAGATTTTATTAGAATTAAACATATCGAAACATTTTTATAATCTAAGAGATTGGTGTGTATATTTTTTCAGAAAAATTCCATGTAATACCAGCAGTTCGAAGTAATTTTCTCTTGCAAAAAAGTAAGGAAAAAAATGGAGCAGTAATTGCCCTAAGGGATTCGCTGGATGGACCGCAGGAGGTCATTTTAGAGCTTATTTTAAGGCTTAGTATTGATGGTGTATTTCAGAGTAAATACGTTGCTAACTTGGTAATCAACGTTGCTCCACACCGTAGACAACGAATAACCCCTTTTTCTGAAAGTTTGACTGTACTAAGATAGTTCCAGTTTAATTGGACAAACAGTAAAAATTGACTTAATTTGAGAAGGCAATGGATGGGAAATTTGCTAACATTCTTTCATAACTGTTTGCTTGATTAATGTAAATTGAAATAACCAAACAAATAGTGGATAATTGTCCTAAACATTTAAACAATTAACATACTTTTGTGGTCAGTTAGTGACATTTTCTCCTTCTGGCACCAAATTGAGTATTAAGTATGTATTATGTGGATATTCATACTAATTTATGATCTCATCCGCAATTTGTTAATGATTAAATTTTCAAAATCCCCTAACGAATTTATTTTTAATTGATTATTTATCTAAGTTATCAGAAGAAAGTATTTACAAGTTTTATAGCATTTTATATATTCTTGACAAATGGTGATTGGGACCATCTATTTTCGTTTTCATTTCATGCAAAAACGAAAAAGAAAAATTATTCGTTATCATTTCGCACATATGAATGAAACTTGGTTATTATAGGTGTCCTCCAGTTTTATTCCTTATTTCTCCCGATTTGTAATTCGTAGTTTTGCTTAATTTAATGAATTATTCTCTCGCAATAATATATGTTTATATGTCTTTTATACGATTTCTCTTAATCTAAGAGTTTTATTAGTAATATTATAAAATTTCAACGATTTATGGAATAGATCAGGCGGTATTAATTGTCATGTTGATACCTCTGACAATTTTTATCATTCAACCAACCCTTTTTGTTTGGCTATCACTCTTTTTTGCTAGGAAAAAAACCATTCAGTTGAGAGTGATAACATCGAAATGCAAGAAAAAAGGAATTTTTGTTGTAAATGAGATACGAATAACAGTTCATTCATGAAACGACTTCCTCTCCTCCTCTAGTGCTTTTGTTTAGTGATGCATTTGATATGCACTTAAAATTACGGATAAGCACAGTCAAGAACGCTGATGTGACAGTTTTCTAATATGGATCTCATGCACTGTAATGGTGTTTCTATAATCAGTCTAGTTATATTTGTCATTCCAGGTTAATGGTTTTGGCATGCCGGATTAGATCATTTCTTACAGATGCTATTTAAAGAATGTTTTTTTTTCTATGTTTATATATCTCCAGAATACGCAAAGTTTTATTGCTATTTTGTAAATGCTTCGCGTAAACTAACTGCTGCATTGAATGTCAGGTTTGATAAATTGATGAAACGTGTTACGTGCATTTTTGTTTTCTAACACGAAAATTACTAAACTGTAAGCGACGATAATATGTTGATTAACAAATTATTTAATTATACAAAAATTAACAAGAATTAATGATAGTATCGTTGACAATGGAAATAGTTGGAAAAATTACTGATTCATGATGTAATCTCGAATGTTTCGCTAATCTAATTTGCGTTGTTTGCTTATTATTAATCAACTTAATTTTTAATTTAATAGACTACACTTTATTATCATCAAGAACAAGAAGCATTTCAAAGTTGTTTTATACAATACAGTATCGTACACAACATTTGCAAATTAGTTGAGTGAATCTGTGACATTCATATTACAACTGGACATTTACGGCCCACTTCTGCACTTTATATAATTCATCATAATTCTGATATTGAGCAACGCTTACTGATCGTTACCGTTTAACTGAATGAACAAACCATACAAAAAAAAAATTGACGAAGACGATGAATTGAAATGGATTGCAGTTTGGTGGACGATGGCTATTCCTGCTTAAAACGATGTCATGCAAATGATCCAGTCTGTATCAGTAATCATACCAGAGAGATATTATATCAGTTCAGAGGTTTACCATCCACCAAATACATAAACTATCCAGTCGAAGTTAGCCGCTTATTTAACATATTTTTTAATTATAATTTGCAATAAAGTTCTAAGCAATAAGATAGGTGAAATTATGCGGCATGAATTATTTTCAAATTTATTTATGCATATAATTCGCAAAAAATATCATTATAGGTTTCTCGTGTGCAAGCGCAAATGGATACACCGTTCTCAGTGGAGTATAAGATTGACAAGGTGAATCG
Organism: Litomosoides brasiliensis; assembly: GCA_013365375.1. Classification (NCBI taxonomy): domain Eukaryota; kingdom Metazoa; phylum Nematoda; class Chromadorea; order Rhabditida; family Onchocercidae; genus Litomosoides; species Litomosoides brasiliensis. The sequence continues at coordinate 91,503 of JABVXW010000197.1, read as the reverse complement.
AGACACATTTATGGTACAACAAGATCGCAATATAGGTAAACATTGTAGAATTAAAGTAGTAATGAATAGTCTGACTTGAAAAATAAGGAACAAACCCACTTCAGTTTTCCTTCATTTAATTTAACGATATTTAAAATCAATCATTGAAATTTTGAATATTGAATAATTACATATCACTGAGCATCAAAATCTTAGTTTCCGATAATCATCGATTTGTTTAAAAATAGAACAATGAAACGAAAATAGATTTTAATATAAAAAAAGTCACTTTCTACATATCATCAATGCTGAATTTTCTAGGTATCGTAAAAATGATAGCACCTATGAAAGGGCCAAAAACGGTTGTGGTTCGACTACATCTCAATATCTATTCACGGTCTCATGTACTCTTAACACATAATATTGCAATCATAACTGTTTATGTTTCACCGTATTCCTTCTAGGTACTGACTGCTTCACTTCACGTATCCTTTTAATCTCCACGATTTTTCTTCTACGTTATGTTTCGTTTAGCGCACGGAAATGACAGCTTTCAAATGCAGAACAGCTTTTTCTATCCCAAACCAATTCACCTATATCTTTCTGTCCTTTCACTGTAATGGACCTTATTGTGAAATTAGTAAAATCTTTCTACATTCGTTTTTCTACTACACATGTTTGCTTGCATTTAATTCACCTTCAGCACTACTGCTTTGATTACTTCCCAATGCACATTCACCTGTTTTGTGCTATCAATTTGCTGTGGGTTTTATTCCTACATAGCCCACGTAAGTAAATGAATTTGATATTGCAGTGCATATTATTCGATTCTACGTGCAAACTTGGCCACTGCAGAAAAACAAATAACCTGGACTAGATTCAGAACGGAAAAAGAATCTCCAAGAGGAGCTCAATAACCAAAACCAATATAATATATTCCAATAATCTTATTAATAGTAATAATGATACTCCCCTTTATCATCAAAAGTAACTCACAAAAAACATTCATATTAAGTAATAAAAACAAACCAAAAAAATTCTCTATCATAAATCTTAAAGATAAACAAATAATTCCACAACATCAAAAACATAACTCAATTTTCTACCAGTTAAAAAACTAGCCAATGCATATGCAAAATAATAAAAAGTGACCAAACAATAGCAGATAAAAAGACAACTCAAGCATATTAATTCAATATCAAATATTCAAGAAACAAAAAACCTAAAATTTGACATAGTTGAAATAATCCTACCACTTAGTTTATTAATCAAATGACTATTGGCAGCATGACCGTTTAGATCAAAATATGCATATCATATAATATTTAAGACGGCAAGGAAAAGTTAGAATTTCAGTTAGAAGTGGTCATTCAATATACGTCAGTTTTTCATGTCTCACAGGTCGATTAATATATTAAGAACTTGGGTGTCATTGTCATAGTCAATTCCAACAGCTTTCTATCGTCATGTACGGGATGAATTCCGAACAATCGATCGATGTGAATTTCAGGAAGAACAAATTCTCTCTTATCAATAACTTACTAATATTTCGTAATATGTATAGAATACATATAATAGCAGTGACACAAGCAAAATACTGGAATTTTCAAAATACTGCAGAATCAGTGGTAATTTCGAGGTCCTTATATGGAATCATAAAGTCCAGTTTGTTTATGAACTTTTGTATTAATTTGTTTTCCACTAACCTACAGAACAGTCAATGATGTGTAACGTAGAATGCTGGCCAGAAGTCTGACCTTCAGCAAATCGCTTCAAGATTCGCATAATGAAGTTCACTCAAGCACCCATTTAACAATATTCGGAAGGTACCTAGTACGCAGCAAATTACTCGATTGCATTTACATTTTAGGAATGTTTTATAACCTGCAAAACTTAGGTCTCTACGGTGAATAAGCGACTTAGCCATGTATGTTACGTCTCAAATCTTTTCAAACGACGGCGAAAGAATGATGAAGAGGATGAAAACAAGAAAGGAGAATTTATCTTCCATAACTGAAATTAAAACTTAATAGTTTTAGTTATAGATGAGTAGAAATATGTCATAAACTGGAGTCACGGATTTGCAGGAAAAGTTGTGCTGTATCAGATGGTACGACCAAATCTTGTAGCATAGCAGTTTTTTTTTAAAAAAAAAAACAATGTATATGATACATTATAAAATTCTTTAAAAAAACGGCATGAAACTTAAAATAAAAAGAAAAGTCAAGACATATATCCACACGACGTTCATCTTAGTACCATTTAGAAAGAAGTAGATCTCGTATGGGAGTGATAGAATCTGAGGGTAATGATTTTATACCAAGGAATCTTTTGATTTTAGGATGCCTGAATGCGAAATGTTGGATAGATCCAGTTGCAGAAACTGACAACCAAAACAGCGGAATACACTGAAATAAGAATATACTTTAATATGTAACTTTAACAATTTATACCTTTCCTCATCTCATAATAATTTTTACTGGAAATTTCAACTCATTTGAACAGATAAGAACTGTTGGGAAACCTGAGAGAAACCTAACACAAATTATAAAAATCCCTAAGATTTCGACATGTAATCAATTTCGTCATGATTGTTGCATCTATATATCCTTTACATTGTAGTCTGTTTAATCATCTTATCAACGCCGAAATTCGTCACCTCATTTACAAGCTTTTTGTAGTTAACCCTAATTTCGTAAGACGACTAACTGTGTGCCAGTCTTCTTTACTACTAACAAAGGCAACATTAACCTCACACAATCTCTGATCTGTTTTAACCTCAACCACCAAATCCTTTGTGCTTGGATATCGCCTTATAATCTCCACCATCATTTCACCATTTTGAAAGCGAACAAGCTTCCCTTCTCATCATTGTGCTATAACTTAACTCTTGTTGTAATCTTAAACCCTCCCACATAAAGGAATATGTGTACCACGAGACAGGATCCGGGGCTTTTTCTTACTAATCATCATTTTTATCTTCGCTGCATTTCGTTTTATCCTCCTTTTGGACGCACACAAATTAGCTACAACGCTTCCGCAATTACTCCATTTGGATTAACCCTCCACATCCTCAATTACGATTTGCTCCCTTTCATATAATAACCATTTTGTACTGCTAAGTAACTTTATTCTTCAAATACCACTCCATCACTTACTCTTCTGCTACTGAAAAATCAGTTCCTAAATAAAGCTTGACATAGACTGAAAAACTCCAACTACTCTACATTTAACTGAGCTTATAAAATTCGTAACTGTTTTTTGCAAGCTATTACAATGTTATTTTCCACTGCTTCGTCTATAGGAATCAAAGATTTTATCTTTTTTTTAAAACAACTTTTGTTATTTTAAATTTGAGAATAGAAGGACAAACCGAACGTTGCCTTCGTGCATTACAAAGAGAGAATGGTACAGTAAAATTGACATTTTTCTTGAGTGTCGCATCTGTTCGGCATAAATTGTTATCATAGTGACCCTTCACATAAACATGTCCTTCAAATTCTTTTTCTGTCATAAAAGTGATTGACATACTGTCTGCGGCACATTCTAATAGCGGTTCACCTGCAATTAACTGTATCAATTCATTCAAAAAAAAAATTTTTTTTTTAAAAACTTCACGAAAAAGAACCGTCCAGCAATGGGATGTCATTAAAATTGAATCTTTTGTTGGATGCAAAAACTTCTACAGATATTACTTGTTAACCAGTTTATAGTCTAACTTTCAGTATTTCTATCCACCTTGTACATCAAAGTTAAGAATTTTTGGAATAAAAATATTTCAAAATTAAAAATTTCCCAGTGCTTCCATTCTATTGATAGAAATGTGAAAACAAATTAACCCTTTACTCCATTGTCGATTGTATTAGCGGAAACTCGGTACACCTGCAAATGTAGAATCTTCAGAATTTCTTCTGAAAATTTTTAAATTCAAAAAAAAGAAAAGATTTAAAGAAGGAGCTGATGCTAGTTAACACTTTTCTGAATAGTATTCTTCTTTACAATTTTTACAATCATTAACACGTGCTATGAGTCACATTATGTCAAGCTCTTAGATTAACTTTCCAAAAGATGCTGTACACGTGAACATACTAGAAAATAATGAATACGGAAATCTTAAAAAAAATCTTAAAAGTTATATCACAGACTAAAATGAAGAATAGTTACACACTATAAAAACATAGACATAAGTGATAACGGTGACAGCTATCTGCTTTCGATCTATAGCCATTATGATTGCCTGTCGGAGAAATGTCGCAACCATAAGACTCCTTGATATAATTGTATATAACTGGTTTTGAAATTCTGAAAAGTACTGAATTAACTAATGATATTAGTGTTCCCGATGAATAACAAATGTTGAAATTCAATTTTAATTGAGATTTACGGTAACAAATCCATTGGCACTATGGATACTGTAGAAATGCTTTATCATAGCGTAAAAATGCCCATTAAATTAATGTTTGATCGATTTTCAAAAAATTTTACAGTTGTATGAGTTCAAGATACTTTTAAGAGAATTACAGTAACATAATATTTTGAAGAATTCGTATTATAGGATACAAATTTCAACAATGTTGTAATCATTTTGTTCATGGATGAAACAGGAAAATCTCAAGAAATCCGTTAAACTTTCCCTTTTATCCAAATGTATTAGTTCGGCCAAATTACTTTAAAAAGGCAGTAATTTTTCAAATTATTTATTAGAGACTTATTATCTACATAAACATTTAGAAAATTTGCCTAGGTATTTCAGTGTTGCAAGGAATGAGAATTGAGAAAAAGTAATGTTAATCTGAAAATTAGCAGCAAACGAAATAATCCCCTCCTATACGATGTAGCACAACAACATATAAAGGAAATTTCTATACAGTTATTTTTTGTTGATGAAATTAGTAATAAAAATATTTTCGATTAAGTCAATTTAAATTCTCCCAAAATTCACTCTTATTAAATGTATAATATATTAATATTTTTTTTTGTTCAAGCTTCTTTTGCAAATAATTCCAGCTATAAAACTATTTTGAAGGTACTAGGCTAGCAGTGATAAAAGGCTAAACAAATATGGAATTGAAGACAAACAGGTTACTAAATCATCCTACAGAAGCGTAAAAACTGTTAAATCGATCATCTTAATAATCTGAAACGTTGTATATGGACAGTATGGAAAATATATATAAGTATGAAATGTGCGATGTAACGCTGTTTATAATATTGCAAATTCAAATTGAGGCTATAATTAAGAACAGAATTTGAAGAGTCCAAAAATTTTATTGTAGAAGTAACACTTTGTATGTTGCTTTATGTAATTAGATTTGTTTACTTGCAAAAATTCCACGTGAAAAAAGTATTCAAAGACTACGGCGTTATGGAAATCATCCCTCAATATCATTTATATTATTAAATTTATTCTTTAGAAAACCGGAATTTATTTAAAATTTTATATGATATTTTCTTTCATTATGATAATCATACATGAATATTTCCCAACTTCAAGTGAGAAATGTCAGCTAGCTAACTTTAACATTTTTAAAGGGCGCACTCTGAGAATTTTCTGAATATTTGCTGCAAGCATCACGAAAAAATAGAAGCATACAAGAAAATATTTGCAGCAAAAATGAATGGAATGAAGAAACAAAAACAATGAATAAAGATTCTCTGTCGACAGCATCTTCTTGTCACATATCTTCTCAACTCTTGTGAATTGATTTCTGAATGATTTTACAAGTTTAACAATACACCAATCTATAACATTTCAAAAGTTTAACTTCGTCTCAACTCTTACATGCATGATATCGTACTTTCAAATCGCTTCTCATAAATAATTCATTTTAGCCTATTACAGAAAACTTTTCAAACTTAACAAGAAACGCTCATTTTTGAGCATAATGACAGTACAATGAAAAAGAGGAAATGAAATCTGAGAGCAGGTGATTGCAATAATTTAGAAAGTATTTCAGAAAGCTCGACAACTTACCATCGTTATGAACCTTAAACCTTGAAAAATTATGTTTTCTACATAATCTTAACTTTAAAAGAATCAAAACATAAAAAATTAATCTTAAAAAAATCATGAATTATTTAATTTCTACAATTAAAAAGTTTTTTTTAAGTTCTTTTCGATAAATGATTTGCAGTGGTAGATGAAAAATGGTTTTCCTTCGTTAAATTTACAATGTTTTAGTGCTATATATCAAATGTTCTACAATACTTACAGATTTGATAATCCCAGTTAAGTACGAAGTAAGTGTAGTACAGAACGAAACCAAACCAGGGCCAACGCTGCACTGCCAATAGTGAAACTGGAAGTAAATTTCCAGCAAAACTTTCGTGAAAGATTGAAAGAGATGTCAAAAGGGCGGCAAAGATGTTGCTGTCGACGCCCTGAAATTAGCGAAAATTATAAGAGTTGGACTGGAAAGTGAATGCTAAATTTAAACTGCTTTGAGACTTTTGATAGATACATTAGTCGTAGAAGTGAAAAGGAGCAACATGACCTTGCAGCGAAAGTTCATTAAGCAAATTCTTAACTGAAATGAATAGAGTATGCAATCATTTGAAAGGCTGGAATTAAATAAGTTTTGGAGGTACAGTTTGCAATAATAAGCTTATCACGCATACCCTTTCTTTTTTGCTCCCAATTTTAGCGATCCTTTGCTGTTATCAGACCTGAGTTTTTGAGTGTTACATGTTGACTGAGCTGTTATTTGCATGTCATTGGTGAGTCACATTTTTCTAAAAAAATTTTGAAAATTCACATCGTTATGATGTAAAATGTTTGAACATATTTGCTAGATGCTTCAAATAAGTTTTAAAAAAAAAGCAAATCGTTGGAAAGGATAAGTATGTTCCGTAGATAAGTTTAGATTAGTCTTATTTCACGATGACAGCCAATTTTCAAAGCCATATATTCAATTATATATGCAATTAAATTCCCACTTTTGAGTCACTTTGTTTAACTTTTGAAGTTTGTGTAGTCGAATTATATTGTTTTTTTTCTAAAATTATTGGTACTGCGGGATGTTAATCTTATTCGCAAATGGCGAAACTTTAGGACCAATGGAGATTTGGTTGTTATTAAATAACTGGAAGAAAAAACATGTCATCGGTTAATCGAATTAGCAGTAACTAAAACTGTATGCTTGTGATAAGCAAAGCTAATTCCATAATTACAGTTAATACGTAAGAAAATTTGCTGGCATGAAAACGTATGCATCACTGTGCTGTGCACTGTTCTTTTCAGTTAAAAAATGTAAATAAAAGTTTTTGACAGCCGCTTTCATTTATGGGAAAAAAGTGAATTGCTAATAGAAAATGCCGATAGTAAAGAAATGGAACAAAGTATTACAGTTTAGGAGGTTCTATTAGCGAAAAAGTTAAAGTTAAATTTCTTCCTTCTTTCATCTATTTAAATCATAACTTGTAGTGGAGAAGCTTAAAATGCCATAAATGACAGTTTCGCCGTTAGTGTTTTTATGGGAAATTTCATATGCCATGTTCTGGTTGAATTGGTCAATGTTTCCAACCAGGTCAACGATGTTTTCCAGACTTTTTTGAAAGAAGCATTTGGACGGTCTTTCATCATTTATAATAAATAGCATTAAACTATTGTAGATAAAAGAACTTTCTTATCGTTTCTAGCAAAACAGGTAACCGTCATCATAAAAAAAAATCATCACAAAAAAAATAATTACCTAATGTTCTTTGTTTTAAATAGTCAAAGCAGCGATGGCGTTGTAATTTTAAATTATTGGCATATCAATTTTTTTTGCCATTAAAACCTTGTCATATGTTCGGCCAACAACTAATTTGCAATTAATGAACTTCTCATAGACAAAAGTTAAGTCGAAATAGAAGAGACGTTGCTGTTCCTGTCCTATCTCCTGTTGATTGACAACACCACCCTTCTGTTACCATCAAACCACACCATAAGACCCTCACGCATATGAACATTCCCTCCCCTCCTCCACCTCTATCGTCCGCTTAATGCTCTAAGATAGGTATTTGATGGCCGGCCAACATGTGTCCTCAAGGGCTTTCCGGTTTTGTTCTGGTCTACAGTTACAGGTCGAGTATATGAGAAAGTCTTTTCGGAAGCATAAGGCACAGTTATGACGAAACGAGGCTGCAGAACTATGCATGACTGGTTAACTGCTAGCAAAAAAGGTCTGCAACTATTATTTAACGGAAAAAGAAGTTTTTTGATGTTCGTGTTCATATTATGCTTTTTTCTTTTTTAAATAGTTGAGATTATCAGAATTTTGCTAACTTTGTTAATGGTCTTATATTTTGAATTATAGCCAAAAACGAAGGGGAAAACGAGTTATACATGCAATGGCATAACGTTGGCAACGACCTTTTGGTCCTCGACTTCGGTAATATCAATCACTGTGCAGATGTAGCAGCTTTTGATTTTGGTTGGTTACTCCTTTTCGATCATAACACTTAATTTGCTAATCTGAAGTATGTAAATGCCGTAAGAGGAAGACTTAGCAGCTTGTCTGGTTTCCAAAAATATAATGTAGTCAGACATCGATGGTTTACTTCATAATATTTCCTCTTTTATCCTACTAAATTCAATTACGTTTCTTAAAAAATATTAGGTTTATTTTGCTTCAAAAAATTAGGTTATGTAAAGGAAGTAATGTTTTATATTTGTTCCTTGTTATGACAAAATTTGCAAGGCATAATCGATTTCTTTAATTAATGTAATTTTGTTTAAGATGGTACGGTGGTAGTAACAAAATCAGGCAAAACATTTCCTGAAGATGAACATGACTGGCAGTTTTTCTGCCAATCTGTACCACAAATGTTAGCCGAAATTGCTGAAAAAAATTTCAAATTGGTGATCTTTACAAATCAACGAGGTATACAAGTAAGTGATTCATCTTCAATTTCGTTTCTTCACGAATAAGGTATAATATATAGGGTCAAAGTTTTTAATCGATGGTGGTTGCCAATGTAGAAATAGAGCCACTGTAGGAGTTTGTATTGTTTCATTTCGGGTTATTATTCCTTATTTGTAGACAGGACGTCAAGATCGTGGTGCCTTCTGCAGAAAAATGGAAGAAGTATGTCGGCAGATTAAGCTTCCCATACAGGTATATCTTCAAGATGTTTAGAGAATATGAAAATCAAATTTCACAGATCCATTCATCTTTAGAAGGCTGAATATTGTTTTGTTGACCAAAATTATTACTTTGACTTATGCAAAGTAATAATTTTGGTGTTGGAATAGCTTAATTCAATGGCTTGTCTATATCTTGTGTTGTAGCTGTTAGAGTTCAAGAAGACGTAGGTAGATTGGTCTAGGCATTACCACAATAGAGTACATATTCTCCTCATTTACCGTTAAACAATTAAGCTGCTCTTTTTGCAGTGTTTTGTAGTGAATTTGCGTCCTTGTTTTCCACAACTAATCAATTATGACGACACTATATCTTTTTGCTTTCCTTCATTGTGTTTGAACTTTTTTTTTATTTTTTATCCCGCAGACGTGGGAAGGGAAGAAATAAAATGAGAAATTATAAGCAGGAACTTAGAATTATCATCGAATTTTTCATCTGCAGCTTCTCGTTAATGACGTAGTTTTCTCATTAGGCTTTGATTTTTAGTTCTAACGGTTTATTTCTGACAGATCGTTTGCATTAGGTCCTTAAATGCCGGCATGGATGAAGAGTCGGAACTGTTGGTGATACGGGAACATATTTCCAACCGTTGGTTCTAATGAATTAAAATGAAGGATAATATATTATGCTCTTATTTCCAACAGCTCCCAGGACTTTGTACTGTGAGTAATCATTAAACTTCACAGTGCTGATAGCGACATGGTGCAAAAATATGATCCAATACATTTTGTTGAGGTATTTGTTTCTCTGGGAACATTGCGGTACCGTAAGCCTTATATTGGTATGTGGAATTATTTTGAAAGTCATGGAAATGGTGGTATTTCAGTCAATCGGCAATCATCATTTTATGTTGGTGATGCTGCAGGTCGCATACAGACGAATGTTTGTCTTTTTTCTCGATTCTCGTAATTTCTGTTTTTCCGTTATCTCCTGTGTCGTTTATTTCGGGCTTACAATGTAAGTAACTGTTCATTTTGTTAACATTAATATTTTCACTTTCCATCATTTAATGCTATTAAATAACTTATGAATACCAACCATTGTGTTATATACAACTTATTTGAAGATTCGAAAAAAGAAAGATCATTCAGCTGCTGATCGCTTATTTGCTTTGAATTTTGGTATTAACTTCCTTACACCAGAACAGTATTTCTTAAAGCAGATGGAAGTTGAAGATTTTACATTGCCGTCTTTTTCATCATCATCCTTGTTGAATGAGAAAGGTAGCTTGTTTGATCCAGGTTTGTCCTTTTCATTCTTTTGGATTGTTTCTTATTTAAGCTGTTGGAGGCATTTCTTTACTTGATAATCATAAAGAGCTTTGTCATCGATAAAATGACAAGAGGGTGATTTAGCTGCACAGAGTGTTATATATATATATATATATATTAGTTCTGTTAATATTCTAGTTCTGTTATGTTGATCGCTCCTGCACTTTTATTTTAGTTGTAAGTTACATTGTTGTATTACTTCATCCTACAATTTTGCTTTTTTGTAGAGACCCTAGAAATCCGATTTTTTTTTAAATATAATTTTCCACACACTGTTTCAGAAAATACCCTGATACCAGGTAATGGTTTGGAAATGCTCATATTCGTTGGCTATCCCGGATGTGGTAAAAGTAGTTTAGCTCAAAAATTGGTTTCAAAACATGGATATGGCGTAGTGAATCGAGACACATTGAAAACCTGGCAGAAATGTGTCGAGCATGCAAAAATTTTTTTGAAACGGAAGCAAAATGTTATTATTGACAATACTAATGCTGACAAAGAATCGAGGTCTCATCTTGCTTATTTTGCTCTCTTGGTTTGTCCTCATTTGAATAGGATCGCAGGAGCATATTGTGACCGTTACTTAAAATTAGTGATAAAATATTTAAATTCTACTGATGCCGATGGTTGGCATCATTTTAAAACTTTTTCGTCCTAGACAACTCTGTGATAGACACTCTTATAGCTCGCCTGATCTTGTAAAATATGAGCTTTTCTCAGAACTGTGGAATTTTATAAGTAATTTATAATTACACAATTGCAAACAATTGTGTAATTATAAATTACTTATAAAATTTACTTTCTGATCTTCATATATAATGGGACTTTGTTAAGACATATTCACATTATGTGTAGTTACTATCTCATGCTGGCTTTTGCATTATTTTATTTAACTTCAGGAAACGATATATCACCCTTGCTAAATCATTTGGAGCTGGTTTAAGGTGCTTTTTATTTAACTGTACATTAGAACAAGCAGCACATAACTGCAAATATCGTATTATTGTTGGTACCAATGAAAAACATGTTGAAATTGGTCGAATGATACTTCATAATTACAAAAAAAAGTTTGAAGTATGTTTTGAGTTTATCAGCTGCATATTATCGTCAGTGAGGAGGCATTTTGAGTAATTTACATAGCTTCCTGATGCTTTGATAAATTCTTATTTCTGAGAAGTTTGTCTCCTGATATGTTGGGATATATTGCTACCTCTCTGCTGGAAAGTAGTGACAAAGATGCACAGCAAGCAGATTTTCACTTGGTATGGATTTCAGTATAAGTAAAATAGAAATACATTCTATGATGATTCTATGAATCATTCTATGAGTCACTTATGAATGTTGTATTTGAGGAACCGAAATTATCGGAAGGATTTTCATCAATTGTGAAAGTAAATTTTGTGCCGGAATTTGAATGCCGTGAACATGAAGAGATATATCGGATGTATTTATGTGATTCCTGAAGGAAATGTCGGAAATTTATTTGTTGTTTGTATTAAAGAACACCGTTTATTGTTCCTTACATGTTGGTTTATTGCAATTATTTGGGGAATATTGTACACTTTGACAAGTTGAAATAAATTGAAATCGCATTTTGTTGTATTGTGTATTGTGAAATGTTACTCCCAAATGAATAATGGTAATATTTCTTGATGAGCTCATTTATGGGTCTTATTTTTGCATAATCATGATAAAACTAGAGGTAATAAGTTTTTTGTCGAAATTTCACTCTTTCGGGCTAAGACGATATATCAGATTTGCCCAACCGAAGATTGGTAAACTGTTGCATTTAAATTTGCATAACAGATTTAGCGAGTTTGAAGGCTGGAGGAAGGAATACCGATGTCGGTGCACTATAAAAGCAATAAAGCCGACAAATAGATGAGGAGCGACCTAATAAGAAGAATGTAGTAAGAATGGTGTCTACGAGGGGTTTATTTCTGTGGGGCTGTCTTGCTTTGCACAGTAACTGAGTGACCCGCCTGCACATGAAAAGTACATAAGCGTTTTTATGGGTGTGTAATGCCTTTTTGTGATGGTCGATGTGATCGACCACTTTCAATATCATTGGAATTTCTGGTGTCTGCAGCTGATCACAAATTGTTTTTTGGTTTTTGAGAATCGTTGACACTGAAGATTTTGATGAGTGGGTTGTGACTTTGTTAGTAATTATTCGATTTGTACTGAGGTAAACTCTTTACCAAGAAGTGCAAACGAGATTTCTAGTCATAGTCTGGAGGGTTATGCTAAATAGAGTGTGCGATACTTCTAGAACTAGAAACTTTTGATAACACCGGCTTGTTTAGCCGGTCAGTCCAGTTTCCCTGGTCATTGGTTGCTTAACTAGTATGAATAAAATAGTATGATTTGACCAGTGGAATCAATTTGTCTGAGAAGGTTGTGAGGTTCTCCCGTCAGGATGTTCTTGGGAGTTAAACTGCAACAAGCAGCGAGACATGTTGATCATAACTGCGTTATGTATGTGCTTCGTACCAAAGTTTTGAAATGTATGTTTTTAAGAGTTTGAATATTTTGTTACAGATAGGAAGGATGTCATCTTGTGATGATGATGGTAAAAGACAACACAGTGGAAGAACTTGGATCAGAAAATATACTAGTGCAGAGAAAAGAGGTGATTGCTCAATCATTTTTGAAGGGACTTTTGGAAGCAAAAACGTTTGGATATTTAATAATATCTGATACCCTTTGAGCATAAAGGAATTTCAGATACAGCAATAAAGTATGTGAGTTTAACAGTCCTTGTGATTCAAAATGCGTCTCAAGTATTAGTTATGCGGTATGTGCGAACCCGACCACGTGAAATGTTCCTGTCGACAGTGGCAATTTTTTTTGCAGAAGTTGTCAAATTGATTTTCTGCGTCGTGTTCCTTACCGTCCAAGAAAAGAGTTTGATAAGGTTAACTGAATCATATCATTATTGTTTTGATGTCGGTCTCCAGGAATGCATTTATTAGTAGCTTTCAAAGTAAATTTAACTCTTAAAAACGAAGTCTATTGTGGTTATCGTTGAGAGATTATTAGGTTAAGGACTTTCAAATGAGCCGTTGTGCTAGCAAGGATTCATTAATTAAGGTGGTGTTAAATTATAATTTGGAATAAGTGCATGTCGTAAGAGGTGATAACCCAGATGCATAACAGTTCAATCATTAATAGATCAGTATATTCACCATCTCGCTGTGTATTCTTATTTGCTAACTGTTAAGGGAAATGTCCTGACACTTTCGAAGTGATGATTATATTCTGATATATAGACCCATATCAGTGTCATGATTTCCAGATGTATGAAAATAATGTATGAAGATATAATCAAGCAACCGACTGATACTTTGAAAGTTTGCGTACCAGCTGTGATATATGTTATTCAAAACAATCTGCTTTATATTGCCGTATCCAACTTACCTGCAGCAACATATATGGTATGTCCTTAAGTGTTCCACCTGTAATGAAGTTTTGATTTGCTGAGGTTGGAGTGATATGGCTTGATGTTGCTGTTGTGCTTTTGAAATATTATCTGGAATTTTTCAAGTTTTAGTTACATTGACAATGTCACTAATGGAAGTAGTTTATGTTGAATTTAGCGCTTAATACGTAATCCTGTTTCTTTTTGTACTGTCTGAGCTTTGTACACAAAAGATGGAGTATCTGGTCCTATTCATCATAAGATCGTGACTGTATATGTCTTGGGACACTAATAAATTGATTAATTTAGGTAACTTATCAACTTAAAATTCTTACAACAGCAATTTTCACTGTAACCATCCTTCGAAGACGTCTTTCCGCATTCCAATGGTTTGCACTCGTTTTGCTGTTTGGAGGGATTGCATTGGTTCAGTTAGTAAGTTTTTTTCCCTTCCACCCTTAAATGATTTAGATTTTTATTTGATTATATATAAATATATCATACAGTTACATAGCCACATAAAAAATTACGGATGTAATGCTTCATTTTTCACTACTTTATGGTTGTTATCTTTAATGTTTTGTTAGTTTTGTAGCTTCTGTTCAATATGCTCAAATCAGATCTCAGCACACATGACTTTAGACTCAAAAAAATTACTGTTTGAGAATGATCAAAGAATGAGTATGAAGATAATGAAAGAAAACATAACATCAATTCAAAACGACAGTTCCACAATTGCAAAATCAGAAACACCTTACAACCATATAGTGGAACAAAATCCCATCAATGGTTTCACTGCGGTCTTAATCGCTTGTATTTTATCAGGTAAGCAAATCAGAAAAATTATTTGTACAGAATTCGTTGTCGTTACAGCTGTAGGTCTTTTTCTGGTTCTAAGATATGACTTTTAGAATCAATTATATCAAAATTAGTGATTTGGATATGTGATTGATCTTCGTTTAAGGTACTTCTCACTGTTAATTTCTTTTTATTTGTTAGAAGTAGTCGTCTGTAATAACTTACAGACGCTAATCGTTGTCGAATTAATCTGAATTTTTGTAGGATTTTCTGGTATATATTTGGAAAAAATATTGAAGAACTCGGATGTATCAGTATGGGTACGAAATATGCAACTTGCAGTTATTTCACTCCCCGTTGCTTTGGCTAATGTTTTTGTAGGTTTTCATTTTCCTGATTTTTCAGTTCTGCTAAAAATGTGGGAAATTTTCACTCATTAGCTACGGTGTTCAAAATGGATGACATCTGCAGTAGCATTTCTTCATTTGCAATTTTTTAGAATTTCAATTTCCATTTGACCTTTTTCCGAACCTATTTTTGCATTTTCAGATCCAAGACAGCAAGAGGGTGCTAGAACGGGGTATGTTTGTTGGTTTTGATATTGCGGTATGGTATCCAATTACTCTATCGTCTATCGGTGGTATCACTGTTGCCGTTGTTATAAAATACGCTGATAATATTTTGAAGGCATTTGCTGCATCTATTGCCATTATTGTAGCTTGCATCGCATCCGCGCTACTTTTCCAGTTCCGTCCAGCTGTGCTGTTTCATGTTGGTACTGTATTTGTAATTGGAGCTATTTTTATTTATAGTTTGTTTCCGTATAAGAAAAAGTATGAGCAAGCTCCGACTGATCCTCCACATGCAACTGAACAGAAAGAAGAAACAGCAGCTGTTTGAAATGCTGAGCGTTGTTGCATTTTTTTTTGACTACTTTCTTTTTTTTAGAACTTGTATTACCCTTTAATGTCAGGCAAAGCAGCCTCAAATTAGTTTCTAACATGTATTGTAAAGTGATTGTCTGATGTTTTGAGTGAGTCTGTAGAGGCAAGTAAGCCTCTACAGATACAGGAATCTGTTTGGTGTGCAGTTCTTTGTGTGTTGTTGAACTATTATTCCTTTCATGTTATTTATATGTGCGCTTCCATCTTCACCAATTATAAGCTTATTTTATCCAAGTATAGGAATGAATCCATAGGCACAGTGGGAAAGATTATTCCTAAAACCGCCCTTGAATTTTAACTCTATGCTAAGCTTATTTCTATAACATGCTTAAGGTGTGGGTTCTAGTCTCCGGTTTGATTTTTTAAAAAAAAATTAAAATTAATCAGGACCATATGTCTCGATTAATTTTATCGGACATTCACTTAATATGTCCATTGTTATATAATTTTTTCTGTTTTCCTGCACTAACAAAAGTATAGTTCCCTAATCTGGGACAAATTTCCTTAATTTCACCGAAAAGCTTGTTACTGTCCCCTTAAAATACTATATTATTTGTATCAGTTTTGGTTCATTTAAAGTCAACATATTTCTGCAGCACTGTTTGGCTCATTTTTTTCTTCTCTAATGGTGTATCAGTGAGGTTTAAAAAAAGAAACTGCAAGGGTTTTTCGGTCATGAAAGTTGTTTTTCTTACCCATCATTTTTTTAATACTTTTTTGGAAGTTTGGGACTTCTTAAATTCCTCGTTTGTTCCTTTACATATTTAAAAACTTTAATGCATGGACAGTTTAGTGTCCTTAAACGTTTCTTCATAATAGTTGTTCTAGAAAAGTACTTTGTATAACCACTCTTTGCTTTCTGGATTATTGCCTTTTTTTTGTTATTGTTATTCTAAAATAGTTACAATAACTGTTATTCTTAAAATTGGATTTAATGCGGAAACCGGTGATGAAATAATATAGGATGAATTGCAAATACGGGAACTTTCTGATTTTCGCACAAAAATGTTCGTTTATTCCAATTCTAGTTTTTCAAAAAAATATTCATCATTTGCTTCATTTAAAAAAATATGTATTATTTTGTTGATGTTATGCTTTCGATTCAGTTTAGCTTTTTTTGCAATTTTTGGAGTGGAGTATGCCGATGTGATATTATTTTAAAATATTTCATGAGTGGATTGGATTTGTGTGAGCTGTGAAATATGAGCAGTTAGGGTTAGGTAATAAGTTATAAGTTTTTTTCATGTACATTTTGTTAAATGATATGAAACAATTTCAACAATTGACTAGGGAAAATCTTGAGTTTGAGCCCTTACATTTATTGGTATTTCATGGTTTTTAGATTACATGAAACCAACCATTTGATTAGAGAAAGTGGGAATTGTCAGAGATAGGATAGGATGTCTTTTTTTCTTTTCTGCTTTAGTGGTATTTGTTGTTATTTTGTAGTTGAGTGATTGAGGATGAGTTGTACGAAAGTGCAGAAGTCATGGGAAGTGGTTTGGTCAGTGACAGTTTCGGTTAGGAGACAGAGATTAGCAAGGAAAAATCGATACGGTGCATGCGCATGGGATATACACACTTCAGGAATTTAGCTGTAGAATGTTACCAGTCATAGTCATTCGTGGCAATGTATCGAGCTTGAGCGCTTGTCTTGCGTCTCACTCTAACGTGGAATAATCAATCCGGTTTTTGCTCATTGTTTCTTAATCTTATCATTTCTGTCGTTGTTTTTATTTTGATTGTTGCATTTAGTAAACTAATACCATCATAGTAGTCGAGAGCATACAGTAATAGCAAACTTGAACATATGCAATTCAAGCCTAAAATTTTCATTAAGGCGAAATGTACTACAGTACACCTTGTCTGTACACATGTTGTTTCGAATAGAACATTTTCTGCCAATTGCAGCAGCGAAAAGAGATGCTGCTGCGGAGGTGCAGATGACCACATAGCAGCATTTGTTCTTTTTCGCATGGTGTCATACTGCGTGTTACTTCTCAAACTCATCAAAGTAGTTTTGCAATAGTGTTGGAGGATTTAAAATTTTGATTAATTTCAAAGGGTTTAAAGCGGTAAAAATTTCGCAATCTCTTGAACTACTAAAAGTCGAAGATTAACACTGACATTTGAGAGGTCGATATTTCGTAATACGTTTAGTTACGGTGTGAGGCTATTTGTTTGCAAAAAGAAGGAAGTGTTGTACCGTAGTAAATTGAAGGCGTATGGCAGTAAATAGTGCAGACGCTCTGCATTCTATTCCACTACTGTAGGCAGCATTTTGACTTTTGACTTTTCAAAGTTTTCAGTGAAGGTGATTTTCAATGAGTCTACCGACTTATGTTAGTCATTTAATTTTTTAAGAAGATATCAAAAGATTTGCAAATTATGTTTAACCCAGGCTCATATGCCTGTGTTTTCTTTTTCATTGATGATAATCGGGTAATGAAAAAAGCCCTCACACATGGCAGTCACCTTTTACTTACAACGTTTCTGTTCTGTTTTCTTTTCAACAATGTTGCAACATGATTAACATTCGTAGAGAAAATAAGTTAATAACAGCAGACAGCATGATGCAATTCTAGGTAAGTTTTACCTTTCAGACGGCTATAAAAATATATCCCTCAGCTACTGTCATTCCAAGTTCATCTATCTGGCTTACATAAGAATAATATGCCAAAAACTTAAATCAGCACTTTTCTTCAGTTTTCAAATGTCTCCAATTAACATGCTTATCTTGTTACAACTTATTTCCTTTGTTTGGTTGAAGTTGCTGAAACATGTATCCCATAACAGGGGATTATGCTGTATGAGTACTACTGAAGACTTACTTGAGCATAACTTCCCGTCACTCCCCTATACCTCAGGAAAAATTCGAATTGCCGCACTTTTCAAACAATTCCGCTAGAATGTTGCGCATCGGGCGTCACGCAGTGTGATTTTAGGCTGACATTTGGACTAAAAATTGATTGATGAGAACTCAGTTCTCATTTTGTGTTTTGCGTTGTTAGAGTGTGGTTTGTTCAGTCTTTTTTCTTAGGCTGCGTAAGAAATTGTTTGCGCTACTGTAGGTACGTTTCGTTTCGCGTTGCTTAAATATTTTAGTTTTAATATATGTTTTAAAATTCGACATACGGTTAAAAAAATAGCCGAAGTAAGCATTTTGTATTTCCTTCTTGTAGATTATTTCCAGAAGGTTACGAGAGTTTCAGAAAATAATATTAATTTTGGGGATTGGAGCTTTTGCATAAAAATTGTAATTTGGTTTTGGGAGTCTGTTTTTTTTATTTTTTGTTTTTGTAAAATTACTGTCTATTAAATCCGTGGTTATCCTGATTCTGTTAGAGTAAAGAAGTTATCATCTACCCTCGAAGATGAAATGAAGGCAACCACATAAGTGTTCTTTTATTTTCAGTGAAATCTGGATTTTGGTACAATCTTCCATGCATTCTTTCAGAAGCAGTTAAGAATGGTTGTGTTGTCTGTACCGTTGGTAGTACCGAATTTTGTGGGTCATATCGATCGCGTTTGCTTCATTGGAAGAGAAACGTTGGCTTTCATCAAGCTAACCGCTTGGGAAAAAGAATGGCAAAAAATTAGTGCTAAGATCCAGGAATTATCGCCTTCCCTAGAAAAAGTCACAGCTCTCAGACAAGTACAAACAGGTAATTCTATTAACTTTCATCTAATATATATGTTATTTTTAAGGATATATATCGTAAGAAAGAAAAAGTGATGTTTCCTGACTTATTGTTGCATATATTTTGCAATAACTCCGAGTGGGATAAAATCGGACTAGTAACGACTTAAAAAAAGGTAGTTTTGAAATATGATGCCACAAGTATGAAGTTTCAGGTGAAGCTTACATCGTAAAGGTGAGAAATTCGTTTGAAAGAGCACATGTAATTCGTCGACCCTTGCCGGAGCTGTATACGGTAAGCCATACTTTTTAAAGTCTTTGAAAAGGAAAGTTATTAGAGCGACGGTTTTGTCTCAGACTTTAAAAAATTGGGTAGACCAAAAAAAATGTGATGATATTACAGGTTTACCTCATTGATCAAGGCATACAGCGCGATGTAGAGTTTGGTGAATTTTACGAGTATCCGTCGGAGTTATTGGAATTTGGGGTGTTCAATTGTTTTTGCCCCGTACGGGTGCCTGCTATGCAAGACCTATCCATATACAACGATTTTAATGGATGCAAATGCAAATGCGATGCAGGTAATTGTCGACAAGAACAGCAAAAATCGAGGGGATTAAGAAATAACGAAAGCACGATTTTATTTTGCTGTGCTGAACTGTGTTATAGTAGCTACTTCTAAAGCTGGGATTTTCTAGAAGCTGTATCACAATTCTCGATGATAATAGGATTTGTTCGTGGTCGGTTGTACGTAGAGGAACAAGGACGTTATAAGAATATTGAAGATGTTATTTATCAGAAATTAGGGAATCGTGCTAGCAGCAGCGGTAAGATGGATGTTTTGTAGAAAAAGTCTTTTTGTTTAAACAGAAGATTTTTAGGAGCGAAAAATCTTTTAAATTATAAAGTGCATTAAATGAAGATTGGGGTGGTAGTCGACGGTTTTACATTCTATAATATAGAAGCGAAAGTACTTTGTCACAATCAAACATTTCGTTCATCATCTAATTTTCAATGATATCTTCAATTTTCAATCTTTTTCAATCACATACTTGTGAAATTTAATCGTTACGGTTATCATAATCATAAACACGGATTATTCTGATGGTCATAATATTTCCATCTTCCCGATCTTCTGTGTTGAAGGTCTTGCATCATCAAAGCATCTGACAACCGCGAAACATGCAGGATATGTACAAGCTGCGCAGATAAATTATACTTCCAGCTCAAGCAGTGAATCGACTTTCGCTCCCCTCAGTCGGGTGAGAATTTCCAAAATTTCTAAATGCTCCACTTTCAAAAGAATGTTGAACTTTAAAGAAAATTTTTTTTAGGCGCGAACGAAGACACGCACCAGTCTACCATCGTCGTATCCAAGAAAAAAAGATCTCTCAACTTCAAAAAAGGAGAAACGTAACAAACGTTACCAACTTTTACTTGTTCCCTTTTTAATTTTTTCAGATTTTTACTAAGTTTTTATTCACATTAACACTGCTAAATAATAATTTTTCTTCTTAGCTGCTCGCACGATTCCGGAAACTGTTGGGGGACGTAACAAAAGCAAAGTAGGTTTTTTAAGGTCTTATCTTCATCCTAATAAAATGCAAAAGTCTAACAAAGACCCTGTGATCGTTATGTTCTGCAATACGAAATTTACCTTTACTCTCAACAGCTACTCTGTAATTTCCAACTATTTAAACCTAACAATACTATTCCGCAGTTTCTTAGAATCTATTTTAGACGGATACCCTGTTTTACCAGAGAGGGTTCAAGCACTACGTTCCTGACATGCTACCGGTTACTGTAGCTGTTCGATTTGACAAGAAGGACCGTAATATGAACAGCTTTTGGGTTGTCCATAAGGACATTTTTGCAGCTGCTGAAAAAGTAAGTTTTAAGACGTCTCTGTACTCCTGCGAAAAGAATTCGCGATTTTATTAAGGTATCTGAAAAGCAAGAGTCGTGGATAGCAATTTATTTTAATTTATTGAACGCTGGAGTTAATTGCTGGATTGTATTTGTTTAACGAAAAATAGTTGACTACTGGTTATTTTTGCCAACAATACATTATTTGCACACCAGAGATATGTTGCTCAATACATTGCTTGTTGTGATTGGCCTTGTTGTAGGAGTATATTTTTAATAAATGCATTTTAGAATATAAATTATCAGTGTGAAGTTAACTCGTAATTGTAAAAGTTTAACAGCTTTTAACGACCAATTGTAGGCACTGAAGGAAGTAGAATATAAACTGTCGCGTTTCCCGACCATAAATCGAAGAGGTGATGATGTTCGAGTGAAAGAAACACCTTGCATTGTACGTACTCGAATTGACAAAGTTGGCAGATCTCTTTACCGTGGTGTTCCAGCACAGTACGACGCTTACACGAAAAGGTATCTATATAATATAAGGTTGGAATAAGTAGGGTGAAACTTGAACTGATGTTTGCACTTATAATTGGATACTTGTTAGGAGCAGTTCTTTTCAGAGTTTCAATTTTTTTGGTGGACTTCGGTTGGTTTAAATGGATGATGGCTAGTGATGTCCTAGACATTTCCAGCATGGATGAGGTTAGCATTTTTTATTGGATCGAGCCCATATGATCTACTTAATAGATAAGCTTGTTGCTGGTTCTAGTATATTAATCATCAAATATTTTGCATTATAGTTTCAGGTACTAATCATTTTATTTTAATAGTTTTAAATGTTATAGTCTAACCCAGTCAGAGGTCTGCCAGCAGCAATGATACATTGTCGCGAAGATAAAACAAGCACACTTCATGCCGACGTTGGTTTTTGCTAGATATTTCTGCCGCTGCATACTTGCTATTTTGTTATTCCTTATACTCTTCATATATAAAATCACTACGAAAATTATGTTTTTGGAAACTAGAGTAATTTATTGTAGGACCTCATTAAAGGAACAGACTGCGAAATAATCATTAAAGGAAATGCGCTGCGAGACCTATATACGGTTGATTTATTGGGACCGTCAAATCAGAACAACATACGCAGTAATTTCTTAGCAAAATTGAAGCAGGAGTCTGTGTACACCAGATTTATGTATCACTTTTATCGTCGTTAGTACTTTGAATGTAACTAAAGCATATCTTTTTTTTCAGCAAATGGAGGAGCTGCAGCTGGCAATATGCGTGAGACTGACATACTTGCATCGTGCAATAAGTTGATCACTGAAACCTATCAGCGACAGTTGATGACATCGATGATGATGATGGAAACCTTAAATGTTGCTAGTCGTGAGTGGGCACAACATCCTCAAACACTTTGGTATAATTTCAGTTTGCAGCTATGATTTGAAAATTAATTTTAATGTCTATTTGCGCTTTTACAGGGTCGGCATAATCTCTACAGGACGGAGACGCTATTTAGATACATAAATCGGTGTTAACGTAAACAAGTATTTGCCGAAATTTAAATTTTAAGTCTTCGGTAGCCCTTAATTTTCTGTGGGGAAATAAGCAAAAGAGACTGGATTTTTGTGCGTTATGGATTATTCTAGGCCGGCCTCCTATCGTACACCCTTCCCAATGACGATGCCTATGGTAATGCCGGTGGTTCTTCCAATAATGATGCAAATGCCAATTGCCAACACCAGCCTTCAAGGCGCCGGGGACAGCGCTGTTGCAAGACCTGAGAATACGGTAACGAACAATTTCGAGAGTGTCAACTTGTCGAATAACCACTCAAGAGGTCGATCAGATGCACGCGCAACAAACTACAACCGTTTTCCGACTGCTGATCATGTGCAAAACAGTGGAACAAGGTTGTTGGAATTTTTGAAATTGCAAGTTAATGTTCATTAGTCACTTTAAAATTCACTGATGCTGATTGGAAACTATTTCTATATTAAATAAATTCTTTTGCATTATTGAGAAAAGACGCATCCTGCTTTACGAGCTACAACGTTTAGCGGTATCTCTTTATGTTATTTGAATTTTATTATGTTGCCATTTAGATACCTAAGCAAAGGTTTTCAACCAGCAAACGAATGGTCACGCACTGACTCTGGTTTCAATAATGAATTCGGTGCTGTTGCTGGTGACAGAAAAACATCACGAAATTCGTGTGAAGAAGGTAACCTGTTGTGTTATTTGAATTCAGTGTAAGCTGAAAGTTAAAATTAAATAGATGGATATCCGTTAATGCGTTTCTAATGTCTTATCATTAGAAAGCTGGTTGAAATAAAAAACGGTCTTATCAGTCAAGTCTTCTCGCCCTCAAACTTAATAAGCATTTTATGAGATTTAATTCAAAGCTACTAGGAAATTATACGGACAGAATGATACATTTATTGATGTATTTTAGAGGATGGTGTATTGTCATGGGATCTTCCACCGAATTCTATAAAGCCGCGTCGAAAGTTTCAGACAAGTATGTATTTATCACCGTCGAAATATGACTAATAGTTGGCCGTTGTATTTGGTAATGTTAGGACTGATAGTTTAGTAGTAGTTGAAATTTGACCGTGTCTTTTCGGCACCAAATTTTCGGATTGCCTTGTGATTTTAACTAAACAGTCATTTATATGCTCTGGGTCTCTTTTGATTACCAAAGCTAAAGCAATATATCTAATGATGATGCAGGTTTGGACAGTGATGCACAGAAAGGTCAATCTACAGACTTTGAAAAGGTTAACATTTATTTCAACTACAGTTTCTTTCAAATAAAGTATTGTGATCAAATTTGCTTTTTTGCTTTGTATAAACAGATAAGTGATGAATTATTCAGACCGAGGCAGCAGATCACGGATTCCGTAACCAGCAGGACTATGATTCTTCGCCATTTGGCTGCGATTAAATTTCAGAAGCTAAAAGAAGTACAATTATTTTAAAATAACCACTGGTTTTAATTGTTCAACTGTTAATCGTTTTAACTCGGTTTATTTGGTTCCATTGTTAAATCTCTAATCTTCGCTTTTAATTGTTAATTGCTGGTCTTCGTTGTTGGACCTCTATTCTTCTCTTAATTCGTTAATTATTGATTTTCAATATTGAACTGTTTTTCTACTAGTTTAGATAGAAATATGGAAAATAACTCTTCATTTAATCTGTCCTTCTTGATAAATCGTTTTTACTTGCCTCAATCCATGAATGAAATGAGAGTTGCTAAGGTTGAAAAAAAAAAACAGTATCTTGTCATGGCTGAAGTACTGTAATGGAAACGGCCGCTGATTGAAAATTGATAAAATCTTGTTGGCGGTCAGCGTTGAGCGAAGGATGAGATGCTCTGGTTGGATAGGTGATGGATACATTAGCTCTGTGAGTTTTTGTTTTGACAGCCTAGAAGAGATAGTCTAACAGTCGCAAATCCATCATGATTATGTCAGTTGAATATCGTTTCCTGATTATTAAAGTTGCAGAAACTATTACGGTGCGTCTTCTGAATGAATTATTCAGGCTGTCGCAGCAGATCAAGCAGTTCGTAACCGGTAAGGTCATGATTCATCTTCGCTCAGTGGCGATTAAATTTTAGGAGCTAAAAGGAGTAAAATTATGTTAAAATAATTAGCCAGTTACTGGTCTTCTCGCTAATTGGCCTTCATTATTGAACTTCTGATCTGCTTGTTACACTCGTATACTATACTTTTTATACAAAAAAACTTCGTTGTATCAAAAGTTACGCTATTAAACTTAAAAATGTCTATTTTCCAGACTTCACATTTGTTTCTGATTTTTTCTTGTGATTTAATGACAAATTAGCGTACATTATGCAGGTGTATTAGATGCCTGAAATATGCCTTCCGACATATTTCAGGCCTTCTCTCTTTATAGTTTCTTGGAGAAATGGGAAAAACCGATCTCTTAGCAAGGCAGTTCAAAATGTGATATTTAAAAACTGATTATATTAAGTAGTACAGCTCATACTGTTTATTGAAAGGATTCAGTACAGTAATTTTAAAGAGTTTCGTTATGTTATCAGTCAAAAGCGTCTGTGACAAATAAGTTTGTGGTTGGCAATTTGGGATTAAAAAATTAGATGATATAAATTTTGGAGACTGTCAGTAATGGAGAAAATTTTCACAATTTTGTTTTGTAACAACCATACATTATTGTACTTGGGAGCAGCCTTTATAATACTACATAACAGTGTTTTTGTAAATGAAAACTGAATTTATCGTAAACGTTTATTGTGAGGCAAAATATCACTAGTATGGGTCAAAACGAAAAAAATCTGTATATTGAACGCAATAATAATAATAATAATTGATCTACGCCACTAAAACTGTGCGCGTGAGGAGGAGCGAAAAACAGACGACTGAGAGATTTGTACTCCTGGTGAAGCTGTAGTACCGCTGCGACTTTTGGCTCGCATTTTGGAAAGCGAATTTTCGGCATGATCGGCGCGTTCTTCTGCATCGTCTAATTGATGCTGTATTTGGCGGAATTTTTGTAGATTCACATTTGCTAACTCCTCCTAAAATTCCAGTCGAAAATATGGAAATTAATACAAGTACAGATGCAATGTGCAAGCATTACGAAGCATGAATGATTAATTTAACTTGTATGTAAAGGATTTTCTAAGGGGGAGTTTGGAAACTAAGTTTTTAAATAGGTTGAATTATTAAATATTTGATTTACACTTACAGCTTCTTCAATTTGTTTCTTTTGCGATTTTAGCTTGTTTTGTAGCTTTTCGATGAGATCTCTCGTTCTTTCGGCATTCTTTTTATCTTCATCCACCTAAAATTAATTGAAATGAAGCAGGCGTTTAATGCATTAAGGAAATGTCAAATCAAAGTACACCACGAAGTAAATTCGGGATAACTGAATTAAAATAAAATAAAAAAAACCGATTAAATTCGGACCTGAAATTGAAGTTCTCGAATGCGTCTTTCGTGTTTAGTAAGATTTTTATTTGTCTCCTGATATCGTCTCTGTTCTCCATCAAGTTCATTTTCAAGCTCACGGATACGAGATTCCAGTTTTGCAATGACCTTCTTGCCGCCTTTAAGAGCAGCAGCTTCCGCTTCATCCAGGCGTGCCTGAAAGTTATGGGCGAGTGCCACAAATTAACTTCAATTTCAAGCAACTTTGATTACTTAAGCACAATATGAGAAACTCAGCTTCACGGTTCTCCTTAACCTTGAAATAACAAAAATTACAATAAAATTTTATATGAGAAGTTTTCAAGCACACCTGCATTTCTTTCAACTGAGATTCTAAAGCCTTTCTTATACGGTCGTTTTGTGATGAATTTTCTTGTTCTTGTCGCAACTGTTCGGCAAGTCGTGCAGCATCGCTACTTGCTGCTTTGCAGCGCTCTTCCGAAGCTTTGTACTCATTCAATGTCTCATCCAGATCGGCTTGAACTGCTACGAGTTCGGTCTCAAGCTTCTTCTTTACAGAGCTGAGCGATTCAGCTTGAGCAGATAGTTCATTACACTGGGTATGTGCTTCATTAGCATCGCGTTCTGATTGCTTACGGGCTCTCTCTGCTTGATCCATTGCAACTGACATCTCCTCCTTCTCCGACTGCAGCAAAGTCGCTTTCTTTTCCATATTCAAGTATTGTTCTCGAATCTCCTCTCGATTGCGCTGTTCGATTTCGACCTAGGATGAAATGCAGTTTTTCATAAAATTTCGAAAAGAAACAACTTTTTTCACGGAAAAACATCATTTTATGTAAAATACCAATAGGGGACTCTGCAATAATTTCTCAAGTGTGCAAACCTGCTGCTGTAACTCCCTCATTTGATCTTGATAACGTTTCACGTTTTTCTGAGCTTCAGCGTTTGCCTGATTTGCATGGTCTAACGCAATCTCCAGTTCGTTGATATCCGATTCCAATTTCTTCTTCAACCTCATTAAATCCGCCTTACTTCTCGTTTCATTTTCAAGTGATGCCTGCAGTTTTACAAATCTTAGTTGTCAACAAATCAAGTTTCTGTCTTTTTTATAGCAAAACACTGCGTAGTTAGATATTAAAAGTGCCAACCTAAAGAATGAAAAAAATTAGAATGTTCAATTACCTAACAACTCCAGTCTTCTGAAATTTGCCTTTACTTCAAAGTTTTTGTTTCTAAATTTAATTCCACTTAGCTTCTAGTTTCCGCAAATTTAGTTTTTGTAACTAAGGAAGACACTCAGATTACCTGCATAGATTCGATCGCTCTTTGATGATTTTTGCGTGTATTTTCGAATTCTTCTTCTTTTTCTTGGATTCTTTTTTCAATTTCAGCTCTTATTTGCGAAACCTCGACCTGCGCTCGAAGAACTTTACTTTCTTCGGCTTCCAAAGCAGCTTCGGCTTCATCTAGAGCATGTTGCAACTCGTCCTTCTCAACCTCTAGTCGACGGATTATCTTCTGCATTTCAAATACGGAACGACCACCTTCACCCAGTTGATCTGTGAGATCCTTAATTTCCTGTGCCAACTCTTTGTTTTCTCGTCTCAAGCCTTCAATCATATCTAGAACTTCATCCTGTTCACTTTTCAATTTGAACAATTCGGTAGACACATTCCGCGCTTCTCGTTGTGCATTGTCCACTTCAGCAGCTATGTCATCGGTCTTTTTTTTCCACTCGTCGATTACTTTGTCGAATCCTTTCTGCTTTTTCTCAAGTTGACTTGCATATGAGTTGGCTCGCTCAACGTCCATCTAAAATTTTGAATAAAAATATGAGTAAAAATTTTAAAAAAATTAGGCATAGCTTCTAAAATCTGAAACCAAAGTTTCATACATACATGTCTTCATAGTAAAACATAAACTTTGTGCATTATTTGGGAGAAAAATGATTACCTGAGCATCATCAAGATCAGAAACCAAACGAGATTTCGTTTTTTCCAAGGAACTAATCTTTGAATTGGCAGCATCCAATGTCTCCTGAAGTTCATTGATTTTCTGCATCTGGCGTTTCTTTGATTCTTCCAATTCATCACTTTTCAATAAACCTTCACTTTCGAAACGTGTTTGCCATTGCTGAATCTCAGCATTCGCGCGACTCAATTGCTTCATCAGCTCACTTTTGGCTTCAATTTCTTCCTCCATCGATTCACGAACCTGCTCGATTTCATGTTGATAATTTTTCATCTGTGCTGCCAAATTGTTGCGATCACGTGCTTCTTCATCCAGTGAACGACGAGCTTCTTCCAACTGAGATGTTAGCTGAGCCTTCAGTCTCGTCATTGCATTTACTTGAGACTCCGCTTCTTCAATTTGTTTCCCGAGGTCACTATTTTCACCATTAAGGCGTGTCTTCAACGTCGTAAATTCCTGAATCTGTCGATTTTGCTCGTCGCATTTTGTCTGCAACTCGGCAATTTGCATCTCATACTGTTTTGCAAGTTTTTCATTGTTCATTCTTGCTGCTGTTTCACCATCAATTTGTGCTACAAGATCTTCGGCATCGCGTTGCGCTTGCATCTTGTCTTTTTCAATCTTAGCTTTCGCCTTCTGCGCTTGTTCAATCTGATCACCCAACTCCGCAACTGCATCACTGTGTTTCTTACGAATTGCCGCAAGTTGGTTCTCATGATTCATGTTAGCTTCTTCCAAATCACGACGAAGTTTTGCTAACTCTGCTTCCCGTTTTTTGTTTACTTCCACTTGAGCAGCCGTAGCACCACCTTGTTCATCCAAACGGTCTCCCAATTCTTCCAGTTCGCGTTGCAAATCTGATTTTGCTCGTTCCGCTTTGCTTCGTGACTGTCGCTCATTCTCTAACTCTTCTTCCAGTTCTGTTATGCGATTTTGTGTTTCGTTGACTTGTTTCTTAAGCTTCCCGACAAGATCCTGCTCTTCCTCCAAACGTGCTGTAATTGCCTGGGCTTCGCTTTCCTTTTTCTTCAGATTACTTTCAATTTCATGTCTCTGCCTTTCAATCTCTTCCATATTCTCTTGCGCAACCTTCAATTCTCCCCCAATTTTGCGTTTTTGTTTTTCAATTTCGTTACGTCCTCGTTTCTCTCGTTCCAAATTGTCCTCAAGGTCATCTAGACTTTGTTCCAATTTGCTCTTTAATTTGTTACTGTAGTTTCCTTTATCTTCCTCCACTTGTAGATCTTCCATTAGTTTTCGATTAATTTCTTCTTGATGTTTTTTTTCTTTGTTCAGCTTAGCAATATTTTCATCTTGCTGCTGCATTTCATCCTGCAATGTCCGAATTTGTTGTTCACGGCTTTGTTTATCTGCATCTGTTTTTTGTAACCGAGTTTCTAATTCTGTGATTGCTTTTTTCAAATTCTCAACGTCATTTTCGATCTTTTTTTTTGAGCGTGACAAATCATAATTACGATCTTCCTGGTCTCCAAGTCGTTCTTCCAATTCCTGTAACAACAGATATTCTTGAGAATAAAAATTGATTACAGATTTTTTTTAACTTCAAAAATTTTTTTCAGTGGTCTATAATTTAGTTTACAAGTCTCTAACACATTTTTAGTGCTATAATATTGTTTGGGAAAAAATGAACTAACATGAATCTGTTTTTCAACATCAGTTTTCAGCGTCGAGAGCCTGTTGAGACGATCATCGACGTCAGATAGCTGTGCCTTCGCCGCTTCCAGTTCATTGAAAACATTGTTTCGTTCTTCAAGTAGCTTTGTAGAATTGCTTTCCAACTCTTTACGAGCTTTTTCTTCATTCGCTATATTTTCTTCTAGCTCTTTAATTTGTTGATTCATTTTTTCAATTTCTTCGCCTTCTTTGCCGCATTTAAGCATGGGCTTAATTTTGCCATAAATAAGGAACCAATCCCAGGTACGCAGCACGCACCAGGCGCGAATGTTCCGCTGCAAAACCAACAAACCACGGCGTTGTTGCATGCGCCTTTGGCGTTCGGCTAAATTTATGTAAGAACGAATTCTAGCCTGGAATCCAGTAAGAGCTTCGCCAAGTTTCCGGTCTCGAAGATCTTCTAGGTGCGCCAAAACACCAGCCTTGAAAAAAACTTTTGTTTTACCGATACGGAAATTCTCTTCCGTTAATGATCCATCATTCACAAGCTTGCTAAGCATTACTTCAGCAGACTTTTTCGGATCGTCTTCACTTTTTGCTTCTTTGGCAGCGAGAACAGCATATCGCTGCTTAAAATCAGCGTGTAAATTTCGATTTGGGAAACCTTTACGACATATGCGAATACCTTCTAACACGCCGTTGCAAGTAAGCTGGTTCAGAACTAGAGCAGCATCGAGAAGTCCAGAAGTCTTCTTTTCATTCGGGATGATACAACGGATGAAATGCGGATGTGTCATGTTCAGCATGTTCATCAAACTGTTCAGTGATTCTCGGTACAACATAGAAACTGTCAGAAATGATCCTGATTTACCCTTCTTCTTTCCACCGCCTCCATCTGAAATATAAGGCTAATTATTGAAGTTTATAACATTCGCACAACTGAAGAATAGAGGTTTTCAAGTCACGCAACAAACACAGAATATGTTTGTTACTTTTGCCACCACAAATAAACTTTATAGCATCTTAAAATAACATGAAATTGAGATAACACTTAAAAAGGATGAAGTGATAGTCGTAAATATTCCGGTAACTGTGATCATACAATAATGACGTTGTATGAGCAATGCATATGTGTATGCCATAAGCCCTGTCCGGTAGCATCCAAGGTATTAATTTCAAAGGTAAATTTAGGGATGGATTTTTCTGAATAATACTACAGTTTTCTTCTTGAATACAATCAGTTGTTATTATGGAAGGAAATGTGTAGCCATACTGAACTAACTTTAACATCATTAATTTTTGTATTATCAGTTAGTGTTCATCACTATAAATACTTTCTTACTCAAATTTAGAATTCCAGGAATCTGGGTAAAATATAATTCCCTTTATAATTTTTTTTATGGAAACTCTAAGTTTAAGTTTCAAAGTTTTATGTGAATGCAACAGATGATTCTGAAAAGATTCGAACCTTTTGCAGCAGCAGCTTCTTCCTGCGTTGTGTAATCCTTCCATATTTCTACCAGAAGGTCATTTGTTTTAGATGCTTTCATAGCAGAAACAACGGTGTCGTTAAGTGGATCCTTGTTTTTCTCCAACCAGTTCATGACGTTATAACGGACAGTACCGGCGTAATGCTTCATAGCAAAATGTGCCTCGCTCTGTTTGCCCTTAGGTGGTTTTGGTTTTTCGAAATTGGGATGCTTGCCGAGGTGAGTGTCAATGAGTTTTTGAGCTAAAGTCAGGTCAGTCGCTTTGGGTACAATGCATTCTTCATCCAGCATTGAAATGATTCCCATGGGTTTCTCTATCAGTTCAATACAGGCCTGCAAATCAAGACCGAAGTCGATAAAAGTCCACTGAATCCCTTCGCGTTCGTACTCTTCCTGTTCCAGCACAAACATGTGATGGTTGAAGAACTGTTGCAATTTCTCATTTACGAAGTTGATCCACAGCTGTTCGAATGAGTTAAACTGAAAAAAAGACGGAGATATACTTCAATTTGTGTATACTGAAATTTTTGTAACTTCAAACAGTGATGCTTACACTCAATCTTTAAAAATGAAAAATTGTTAGAATCTACATCAAGACACTGTTATATTGTTTCATAAATGTTGGTTATGTTTATATCTCAACAGTTTCTTACGCTTTTCAGAACAAGATGGGGTATTCAAATTAACTTACGTCGAAAATTTCAAATCCGGCAATATCTAAAACTCCGATGAAGTAGTCACGTGAGAAACCTTTCTGATCCAGAGTTTTATTACATTTATCGACAAGCCATTTGAAAATCCTAGCATAGACTCCTTTCGCCATCGCACCAACAGCCCAAGTTACCTGCTCCACATTCTGCCCCTTACTGACCCATTCTGTACCAACTTTAACACGAGGCTTAGTGAGGGCTTTCAGGAATTCTTCTGTATCAATTCCATACATGCTGGCTGCTTTCTCGGCTTCGTCAGTACCATCTGGTTCTGCTTGCTCCTCACGTGGCCGTTGTTTGAATTTCATGCAACCCATGTGCATGATCGCTGCAACCAGACGGTAGCAATTCATTTTCTCTTCCAGTGAGAAATTGAGGATATCAAAAGCTTCATCTGTTAGCTGGTGCTCTTCTTTATCATTAACGCCATCGATGGTCAATTCGGCTTGTGCGACAAAATAGTAAGATTTAAGTGGCTGATCGAGCTGGAGATCTTTCTTGAGAGTTGGATTAAAATCGGAAAAGATCTGATAGAAAATATGATAGCATCGTTCTCCAGGAGCCTGACGAATCACACGAGATTTTTCAAGTAAGTCTGAAATGATCACATGCGAGTTATTTTGTTTGAGGAAGTAAATTCAGGAACTTGAGTGTTGGTTATATACTCAAACGGTTATCATGAAACCTTATAAATGCAAGTTAACGAACTTACAATGCTCAATATCACAAGAAGCAACTTTTCCTTGTCTCGAAAAATGAATACGAATGAATTTTCCGAATCGTGATGAATTGTTGTTGCGTACAGTCTTCGCATTGCCAAATGCTTCTAAAACTGGGTTTGTTTGCACGATCTGATCTTCTAGAGTGACTTTTTTCTCCCCTTGACCTTTATTCTGTGATGCACCAACCACTGCGAAATATGCAATGACCTGAAGATCACATGAAGCAAATTCTGCATCTGTTCTCAATGTTTGAAACTTAAAGTTTAAATCTTAATCATCAGATAATCAACGATTTTCTTTTGCATCTATTATTGTTCAGTAGAAGTGGATAACAACAAGTAAATTTTTTAAAAATCATTCAACGAAGAAGTGCTTTTTCCAATCTATTCTTTTAGCTTCAATCTTAAAAACCAATTGGATAGCATGTGATCTTATCCCAGAAGTTATGTATATATTTGATAAATGTCAATAGTGGACGTATGTAAAAAAATCGTTCCTTTTCTAGTTTGATAATGATTATAGTTTATTACTTTCTTGGTATTTTCTGTTTTGCCAGCACCAGATTCGCCGGTAATTAGCATTGACTGATTCTCGTGATCTACAAGCATATTTCGGTATGCTTCGTCTGATACAGCAAACAAATGCGGTGGCATTTCCGACCGTCTTTTTCCCATGTACATTGTTGCAACCGAATCAGTATAAATTGGAAGGCGCTTGTAGGGATTGATCACCACGCAAAACAAACCCGAATAAGTCTGAAATTTTAGTTTTATTTTCACTGTCTAAACATTTGTCTGTCTCAGTCAATATTTTAATGCAGGACAATTGTGGAAGCTTCTGAGGCTATATGTACTTAAAAATGGATCATTATGAAGAGTCTTACATAGATAAGCATTGCGGAATAACGTGCTCGAAGGTTGTACAATACAGATGCGTCATTCAGAAATGTCAAATTTGACATGTCCTCTGCTTTTTCGAATTTTGGCGGATTCATTTCTTGTAGCATATCCTTCTTCAGTGTTACCTAAAAAAAACTTCATAAATTATTTAGTAATGTTTGCTGTTTAACTATTATCTCAAGACAAATGCACTGCCTCAAAACGAGAGCATCCTTACTCGTTCACTTTTCGCGCGTGTTTATTTATTATGCAAACAGACCTCATTACCACGAGCAGACACCACAGTAACATTGTCTCCCTTTGTACTTGTTATTTCAGCAGCAATGTATCCTTCTTCAGCATCCGGAATCCAACAATTTTTTTTCGAATCAAATGGTTTTGATTGGTCCTTAAAGCGAAGATCGTTTGCATTTAAGAAATAAGACGAAAGATGATTATGTTTCTAATCCATTTCTACTTTTCACAATATATCTTCTAATCTGTTAATTTCTTATTTTTTGGTGTTACAGAGATGTTAAATAGGTAATAGAAATGAAGTGTTTCGCAATAGAGCAATAAATAAACGAATAATTCACTTTATAAAATGTGCTTGAGTCCCAAATAAGTTCTCTCGTGAAAAAAGAATTCACAATTGGATTACATAAGAAATTCAGTACTTACAGCAGCAATTTGCTCACGAGTCTGTCGCAAGTATTTCCAGCCTGGATCATTCTCGTGTTCCATATCGAAAGAATGCCGTATGCTTCA
Organism: Litomosoides brasiliensis; assembly: GCA_013365375.1. Lineage (NCBI taxonomy): Eukaryota > Metazoa > Nematoda > Chromadorea > Rhabditida > Onchocercidae > Litomosoides > Litomosoides brasiliensis. The sequence continues at coordinate 57,342 of JABVXW010000197.1, read as the reverse complement.
AATAAATGGTCAGCTTTTAATAAATTTAAACTTTATGTTTCATTTTTTTGTGTAGGAAAATGGGAAACGATATCAAGAATGATAAGGCGGAGTATGAATACAGGAAACTTAAAAATCCGGGTAACAAAATTTAAGGCATTACTTGTTTATGGGAGCAGAAAAATAAAATCTACAAATATGTTGTTCAAATAGACATAAACGACTATTTTTTTATAGCGATAATCTTTTCATTGGAAACCTATAGGAATATTCAGGAAAGGTTTCTCTGATGTTGCTTGGAAAAACCAGGATAAGCAGTTTAAATTCGATTCTGAGATGTAGAGTATATATGAAGTGGTTGTATGAGGAGAACAATTAGGTGAGCACTTCCCATAAATATTCAGCATATTGATATTTTATATGGAAAATTAGTCAACAACTAGACTTCTCAAAGTAATTTTATCAGACGCTAAACCACCACAAACATTTCCTTTCAAGGTGCACCATACTGTAACCCATTTTGTAAACTCATCTCCTTCTAAAACACTACACGATTAAATGTAGTAAATAATGAGGATTCTTATTTTGTGGAGAAATGAAGAGAAAATCAATGTAAGAAAAAAGATTTAACTGCTTATAACGCTGGTTACCAAGTGAAAAAAATGTAGCGACGATGCGGAATAAAAAGCAATAATAAGGCAACTTTCTGTCTTCCTGAACCAAGCGCTTAAGAATGACTGCAATTCCAGGAAATGATGATGAATTTTTGAAGGGTTGCAATAAGCATGAAGAGGGGAGGAGGAGTGATAGAAGGATAGTTTTATAGGTTAATCTTAGCTGCACGAAGCTCGAGATGTATGCCTCAGGGTGAAGAAATTTTAAAATAGCTGGCTGAAAAGCTCGAGAAAGAGAGTTGCAATCCAATCTTTCTGTATTCTCTTGACATCAACAGTTTCCGACAGCAGCAACGCAACAGCAACATCAACAGCAGCAGCCGCTGTAGAAGCAGGGACTGGATAAGCATCACTTTAAAAATTCTTTACAACATGTTCATCTAAACCACTCTAACTTGCTAGTTAAGAATTGCAAGCAACAGGGGTTGCAGAGCAAATTGAAAGTGGGGGAGAGGAAAAGTTGAAATATGCTAAGAGTGCGATGGGGAAAGAGAAGCATAAAAGTTCTCGATATGTTGACATGAACAACTGCCACAACACAAACATTCCGCCACAGTTTTAAGTTCTTGAATTCAAAAACTAATCGAGTTTTTACCAGCACATCCTCCAGAAACACGCACAGCTGAGGGCTCTAGCAACAATGCATTGCGAAATGAAATTCCACATCCAACTTGTATAAACAATGTTAAAAAATTAGTACATTTTGTGCATTGAGAAACAAAATTTAGCTATTAGTTTTTTTTTCGTATATTTCTAAATAATACTTCGCGATTCATAAATGTTACAAACGATAGTACCCATTTGCCATTATTCGTTTTAGTGGGAGAATTTCTTTCTCCTCTCACTCTTTTACGACCTGCACATTCAGAAAACAACCCGAAACAGTTAACAAATTAAAAAGATCTGTTGATGTCCATCGATAACGTGACATTGCTTCAACGGAAATTCGCTGTGCAGAATGATCAGGTGGAATTGTCAATAGCATTGCTAGCATGTGATGTAGTTTTATAATTAAAATTTTTTCCTTAAAATGTCGAAATCATGAAAACCTGAATTGGATGAACTAATCCAATGTATTTCTTAACATTTCATTTATTGAATGATGAAAAAATCCATGAGGAGCAATATGAAGCACTAGTCGCTATTCACTAAGCATTTTATTTGATTCCTTACACTTCTCGAATATCCACTAATACAGCTCATATATGACTTTGGAAGGCTCATTTCAACTGAGCAGGCCCAAAACACTACTCGCACGCAAAACTCATACCACTGTTATGATAGTGAAGGTATGTTGATACTAATTACGACTGACAGTCATTTGGGGAACTCTATCCCCATCAACCCGAACATCGCACAATTCTCGGGCACTTCACCCTGTTTTGCGTCCTGTAACAACAGTCCATCTCACCCAAGCAGCATTTCGCTAACCCCACCTGTCTGCTACCTCTCAAGGAAACATGCTCCCTTTCATACTTCCCATTTGTTCGAGATGATGTCGAATGAAAATTTACTTCTGATAGCTGGTGCTAGTAAAACGTACGTGTTGAACGTTGGGGGAGCTTGTACGTTTATTGCAAGCGGGGAGGAAGATGAGGTTTTAGATCTGGTGTGCACTACTAGTAAGCAAATTAGCGTAACGTCACAGTTGTCTAAGATTTATTGTTCCACTTTTTGACGTCCCCGTTTGTTGACGTAACTCCTACTATCTTTTTTTTGCTGTCGGTTTATTGCTGTGGTTGTCATTCAGCACAATATCAGTGGTGTGATTTTACCTATTGGTATTCCGGACGTAAGTAATATGTCTGTTTAGAAAATGTGTATGTACATCTTTTCCCCGAACTGTTTGCAACTTTTTGTGTAATGTTATAACTTTCTTAGTTGCAACAGTAACTGTAATATAAATGTCTAGATTTCAGGCATTTACACAAGTGGAATTCTTGTCTTATCAGTCTTTATGAATGGTAACGTATTTATTCTATTGACGTGTATAAATAAGGGTTCATGAGATAGTTTAGATGTTGAAATCTCTTCAAGGAAATCAATCTATTAACGCATATAGCATAAAGTTATGTTGCTATCAATAAATATGTTCTGTTGTGTAGAATAACCGGGACTAAATTTTTGAGGCATATATATATATATATATATATATATATATATATATATATATTTGCCTCAAAAATTTAAAAAAAATATATCTTTAAAAGTGTTGTTCTGGATTGATAAGTTGATTATTGGGCTATGAAGAAAAAGTACATAAATATATCGAAATATTTGCAGCATATTCGTTTGATGGTGCTTTGATTGTCGGATTGCTGGTAATTTGTACTTGTTCATATCTCAAGAGAGTACCTCGCATTAATTCGTGGCTTCTTAGTGAGAAGAAAGGATTCCTTGGAATATTTTACAAAGTATGCTGCTTGAATTTACTTGTTATGACATAGATTTTTCGTTTTATTTTAAATCCCGTACTTCGGTTTGTGTATCATCTAGTCTTTTACACACTGCTGATTTGAAACAGTACATTTATCCGTTTTATTGACTGCAATGAAACATTACGTATTGCAGTCGAATTTTAGAGTTCTCTATGATTATTTGCAGTGCAATTTTAAACGACGTATTGCTATTCAATCATTAAATTATTGTTTAAGCTTGCTGAGTTCATCTCATTTGAGCAACACTTGCAGGCAGCAGTTATCGGAACTCGTTTGCACTTCATGGTTTCGCTTACTTGCTTGTTTTCTGCTGCATATATTTTGTTTGCTAGATAACACTGACTTTTGCTCGAACAATGCTTCTCGGGATCCTTAAGAAGATTTGTTAATAGAGTTATTTTAATGTATTAATAGTTTTTTCAAACAAAAAATGATAGAATATTGTGTTTGGGGCTGCTTCCTGTTTTTGTTCAAAGAGATACCGAGAGAATAAAACATTTATTTTACATTCTCTGATGATATTGTAGATCTTTCATAACAAAAAAATGTTGTTTCGAAAACATATCAATCAATCAAAAGCATTTGATCACTTTAGTTCTCGAAAGGTCTGCTTTAGGTGGTGTTTTATAATCGCATTATTATTGTTGAAAGTTGTTTTTAGTGTTTTCTACTTTACCGAAGGAAAATTTTGCAATGCTGTAGGACTACAAGAGATGATGTGGTTGTATGGTATTTGTATGAAGCTTAGTGGTGATCACTAAATGAGCTGAAAAAAATTTCGCAACAACTGATTTCGGGTCCTCAAAGTCTCGAATGCAGAAATGAAAGTAGGGATGATGCATGAAACTCGTAAGATTTTCTAACATTTTTTGATTTAGGGCGACGGTTTACATGATGTAGTAATGCGAGATGAAGATGGCAGTTGAAGTTTCAAGGATATGTGGCACTTATTAATTTCATTCATAATTCAATTTATGCGTTTATAAACAAACTGATGTTGAACGCATAATATCGTTGTGTATGGTATGACGATGGTTCTTATTTGGAACATCTGTTTTAATGCCAAATTTTCAAAGCGTGTTTTATAATCATTTTGAATATCATTATTTGTAACCATGTGGCCTACTGGATCGTTTTAAATTTCGTAAAACTCATATATCTTGTGTAACGTGGGTTCCTAACACAGTATGTGTGGAGTTTCAGTGTATTCTTGGCAACTGTAAAGTGATAAAAAGACGATTTATGGATAAAAAAATTAAATCAAATAAAATGACTAACGAGCAGCTTTTGATTCAATAGGTAACAGACTAATGTATTTGACTACCACTTTAATGAAAGAATAGAGTTTAGGTGAAACTTGTTATTGAAAGGGGTTTCAAAAAATTCGTATTTCGGCAAGTGGATGGTATAGCCAGTAACTTATTCCGGCTTATTCATTATAAGGAATCGTGTTATGGGTCCAGTGCTTGTTGGAGATTGAATCTAACGATCTGTTGAAAGTCATAATATAAAAAAGGATTTCATGCTGCAATTACATCTTTCGTTTTGAAAAGAAATGCTGATTTCAATCAATCCTCAAATTTGCAGAATGGATGTTTTGATGCATTTCTTCTGAGAAATATGCGGGAATTTGTTACTGCATTTGGAATGAGGATGTTTCCTACTGAATTTGAAAGTCCAAAGTTTATTCGTTCGTCTTGTGTGGAGAAAACTTCCACTTCGATGGACAGTTTCTGTTTTTTCCATGTATAACTATTATTTTAGTCTGGAATCTGCTCCAAGTATAAAATAATCCTTTGGAAAACATCGGGATTTTCAAGACAGTCGACTGGTAAAGATTGGTAACTACAGTGCATTGAAAAAAAACGAAGAGTGTTTGATAATATTTTCTCCGTAGTAACGAGTTTCACTGATTAACTAATAGAAATACCCATTTAGAGAACGTAGTCGGAAATGAATGCAATACTGTTGCGAAAAGGTATTGCTCGTCGGTATCCATTATTGGAATTCAGGGCAATAAAACATGCTGTAGTGAAGGATCGGGGTCATCCAGTTGTTTTCCAAAACTATCAACCTATCTTCCAAGGACTTAATCCGTGATGCGTTTTGTTCCGCTCCTCCCCTCCTCCCCCTAATACCCTATTTTAACACCATATCTCTTCTGAGTTTGGGTGTCCATTTACCTAAAACTTTTACAATCATCGCACATCAGCAACTCGTGCCATGCTAGCTATTATTTTTGCATGTTTGATGCGAGCAGCTAATAGCCAGTATTCAAGCATAACCGAATCATCTGTCGATGTAACATCAGATGCAAACTACGGAGTCGAATTAGATGATGGATATACAAGACCAACAGTTCCTGTAGCTCCACCAGGTGTAGTAACAGGGGATGGCCTGCCACTCGGATACCGACCACCGCCACCACCGATAAGACGAGTTACCAAAAGTTCTGGGAAATGTTCCTTCGGTATGTTTGTTTCAATCAGACCGAAATAACAGCCTACCCATTACTTGCTCTTCAAATATTTTTGCTTACAGCAAAAAAAATACGTTAAAACTTCTAGGATCATCTTACTATTTTTTCCAAGAAAAATCTATTAGTCATAAATCCACTTTTCCTCTCTCTTTCTCTTTCTGACTTCTCTTATTTTTGCTTCAGTTGAAACTTTTTCATTTATAGCAGCTAATAACCAATAAATTTTTAAAACGACGCAGAACTGTTCCGTTTCAGATCACAACTCTTGGCGATTCGAGCCCCAAACTGCAGTTGCAAATGCAGTAATGTTTGAGCGAACAACTGGCTCAACATGCGAGGATTGTATTAGAAAATGTCTCTATTTTCAGGTAGAAGTCGGTCAAACTATCTTAGTAGTTGAAAAGACTATCTGTCACTTTGCGAAGTACAAGTTCCATTTCTTATTCTTTCATTTCTGTTTCAAAATTAATGAAAAACTTCATATTTTAATGGAATATTTCAACATTTTGACTTCTGCATAATAAATCCTTAGGATTCCGGTTCGGAATGGGTGTGTCGCTCGTTAACTTTTGATCATCACTGGAAAATTTGCGATTTGTTCGCTGTAAATGGCACGAGTCCTCCTCATTTTCTTACTGAATATTTGGACAGAGATTATCTCGAGTATATCAATCTTTTCTTCACTTTCAACAATTAAAAACAGAGATAACTGAAAAATATTTTAATACAGAAGAAATGTTGCTTAATCAGTTGATATTCATTCCGTTTGAGTGGAAATATTTCGACACCATTTCTCGTGTAGACAGCATAATAGAATTTCCGGAATGCTCAAAGCACTATTTAAATTGCCATAAATTAGCTAATTCGCTAATTTGTACGAATTAAAATGTAAAACAAAGATATTTGCCGATTAATGCAGGTATATTCAAATTCCATCTTCCGATGTTCATTCAAGTCAGTACTTAGCTATTCCGGATACAGAAAACAAAAACTCAAATTACTTGGCAGTTCTACAAGGCACGAGGATAGCCGAAACAGAAACAAAATATCGATCAGATTCGTCTTCGGAATATCAAGCATTAGTTAGACATTTTGTTCCTAGTTAATTTAAAAGTTGAAAAGATGAAAAATTCTAAATAATTCTTGTAAGAGACTACAATTACAGAAGAATAAAGAAATCGAAATCCAAAACAGCTCTAATATATAGTTTTTTCACGAAAAATTCACTTTTTTGCAGCCTGTACACCGAAAGTCAGATAACAGAGGTAGTGAAAAGCTCTGCAGAGATGAAGATGTGACACGATACGTAATGATACCAAACTATGAAAAGCTAAATTCAGCTACTGATACTCAACTTGTTAAAGGGGAAAGTTTGAAGGAATGCGCGAGGGCATGTGATGATGATGAGACTTTTACCTGGTATTTCAGAATTATCAATTTTCCAATTAAAGAATTGAAATCATGCATGCTAAGAGATTTTTAGAGTTTTCAATAAAAATGTTAAGATCTTATTCCATTTCAGAAATTGCTAGATCAGAAATAGATATGTGTAGGATATTTAAGTTACCTTTCACCTACAGTTGCCGTAGTCACTATGATAAGTGTGGTCTTCTGAAGTTTGCTTTGTCTATTTCAATCAATCCATATCATATGTTCCAGCTCATCTGTTATCCACAGGGGTGAGGAATGTGAATTATCAGTTTCAAAGCCCGTCTATAAAAGTAGTGACGACTTTGTTTACAAGGAAAATAGTACGTATCTAGAAAAGGTATGTACAACACTCATTTTACTTTCACTATTCAATTCGTAAAAGTTTGAGAAAAAAATTTCGTTTGCGTAATCAATTCCAGTTCTGTTTGCCAGCGAATTCAGCACAAGTGACAGAGAAGTTGTGGCCGACAGTCTTAGATCATATCCTTGTTGGCCACGTTATGGAAGTAACCGATGCACCTTCGCTCCTGGAATGTATGACATTCTGTTTACAAGCTGAACAAGAATTCTCATTTGTGTGTCGTTCAGCAATGTGGTACCCAAACGATGAAGATCAGGTATACTGTCCTCTTTTCACCGTGCATACTGCTATTCGTAGTTTATTTAATAAGAACATCATCCAGAGATTAAAAATCCCAGAGAATTACTCTACATATAAAGTAATTCTTGTTCTGGGATTTTTAAGAGTAAGAATTACTCTAGTACCGCTTTCAGAATTGTTTGTTAAACACAGGAAGTCGTGAAACACATCCAAACGTATTTGTTGCTGAAGATCAGGGAGTTCGAATGTTTTATTTCGAAGTTCCACGAATTCGTAATAAAAAAGCGACACTCGATGTTTTCCGGGTTTGCTTCTAATTATCATCGTACTAACTATATACTGTAAAATATCTTCGACACATTTTTCGAAAATCAATGGACTCATGACTTTCTTCAGGACAACCCAATTGAAGATGATTATACACGATGGTCATCGTGCGACCGTTCCAATTTACAACATCGTTATTTGAAATGTAAAGATCAAACAGACGTGCGAAAATGTCCACAACAAACAAAATTCTGCAAACAAGGTGATTCATCCCCTCAATTACAATGGGTTGCTAATCCAGACTCTGCACAGCTCCCTCTTATTTGGGTAAATTAATCGGACATCAAGTACGGTTGGAGCTACCCATACTCAGCAAGAACTCTGCAGCCTTAACTTGCTCGTGGTTAAACACAGACCCCACACCTACAGTAGTACTTTGCTCTCAAAACAATTTCCAACCAAACTTCATCAATTAACAATAACCACAAACTTCCGACTAAATTTAGATCCAGACACGTCATTTAAAGCAAAATGCCTAGCAGTACGAGATTCGAGCGGACGCAAAAAATGCCCACATGGAATTCGAATAGGGCTTGGTGGGCACATTGTGCATTGCAAGAATCCCATCGATTGTGACTTATGAACTGCGTTATGGAATTCAGCATCGAAAATGTACATAATTAAATCAATGTTAAACGTGTCCATCAAACTATTCGTTTTATGTGCGCATACTTTTTTTGAATTCACTAAAGCGGCACCAAACTACATGTGTCAAATAAATTAAGATGTAACAACTCCATTCTTTACATTCTCCGACATAATTCCGATATGACACATACATTTCAACACTTTACTCTGATAAAAATGGAAAAAATTGGAAGAAAATAAATAGTACTTGTGCAGTGGTATAACAATCTAAGAGAAACTTAGTAACATGGGAACGCACCGCAATACAAAGTACTTGGAAAGTAAAGTGATCTTGCACTGCAGAACATAAATACTGACTTATCAATTTGTTTGCCACCAACAGTTCAAATGTTAAAAATATACGGCATGAAAATGTGGCATAACCCAACATGCTAATCATTTGTGGAACGAAAAAACAGACAATTACCACGATTACTTGGAAAAATCATGTTTAAAATTAAAATAGGAGCAGACCAGATAGTAGATCGTCACTTCCTTCTCTTTTGCATATAAAGACAAAATTAAAGGAACCATGAATACCTTTCGTGATTCAAAGAAACATAAGCATAAAACACGTGTACGTTCGTTTCAACAAATTATTGAGAACAGTTAGTGTATGTGCTCACTATGTTTTCCATAGTTCTTAAGATAAAATCGAAATTCCTAGAACAAAACGTATAGTGGAAACAAGAAAAATGAATCACCGATGCCTATGTTCTTATATTTTCTAAATATCGGCGATTCATCATCGATCGTGCAGCCGTTTCGCTTTTGTAATTAAATGTCATATTTGTAGAATAAATGACACCATCATCACGAACCAACGATAAAGGTACTGCAGCAGGTTCACCACAATACGGTGCCCAGTTCGGACAAACTGCCGATAGTGGAGGTACCAAACAACCCATCATTTCCTCTGATCTACAACTAATTACTACTTTAAAAGTTAACTTCATTGAGTAAAAAGTTGCTGGAAACATACATGATTAGGGTCCATTTATGAGTGTTATCAGCATTCCAGTAAAAATGACAGCATCATTATTCCAGTCCAATTGGGACGTTATATCTTTCAAATATTAATGAGCTCAAGATCAGGCACCGAAAACTTTTTTAAACGTATCCTAGTTTCAGAGAGTCCTTTGTTATAACGCATCACTTGATATAATCTAAACTGATTTAGTCTCAACTAACCTGAAGATGGTATCTACCGGTATGGTACCAAACCAAATTTTGAGATTAGTCCTGAAGTTTGAACCGATGAGATCAACTCGTGCAAGATCACCATCGCCGTACAGTTCCATACCACTGACAACAGGCACTGGTGTTATTGGTTGACGTACTGGTCCCATGGCTTCATAAAATCGATATTCAGCCTAACATAAATCACCGATAAAGTAAATATTCAAATATCGAATCCTTGGGATGACTTATCGTTAAAACACTACAGCGCTATTTTAAAATACCACTGTTTACTAGTAAAAGGATATATCGCGCAAAAAGCTAAGAATGGTATATTTAGGATAATTTTTTCTGCAGTGAATAAAAGATTAGTTCATATAAAATTTTCGTTAAAACATCCAAAATTTGCCTTATCGGTGGAAATAATAGTCCACGATGCTCCATCACTAATCTGATGCCGGTTTGTATCAACGGGTACAGCCTGCAACAGCCAAACAATTAATTAAGCTTGCTCTACGACTAAATTACTCTGATTTGGAATTAAAGCTGTATAAATTTTTATGAAGCTTTAATATTCTAAAGTAATGGTGGATTTATTTAACACATAATTATAAGAAACTTACTTGGTGCTGAATAATCTTATCATGCGAAAGACAAAGATAAACTGTATCAGAGTCAACCATTTGAAATGCACATTTGTGTAGTTGACTAACTGGTTCTTCACTCGTTGATGCATCTAGTACAGCATGTTGTTTATCAACTTTACGAATTCTCTAAAAAAAAGTCCAGTCAAAAAACGATAAAATCGATATGCTCATTCACGAACAATAGTAGAAACATAGCGATACATACCAAACGTGGCAAAGCTATTCCTGAAACACTATCAACGAGTTTTACTAAAGCACCATAGTAAATAAAACCATCTTTGACATTGAAATCCTCCGATTCACCTGCACCTGGATCATCCTCAACTGAAATGTTCAAAAATATGGCATTTCCACCTTTCAAATAGCAAAACAACAAAACCCAACAGAAAATTACATTAAAATCAACAAACAAAAAAATAAACTGATATAAGAGAACTAACTTAAATGGATTGTAAAAGCACCCCATTTTGTCGAACTCGCGTGAAACCCTCCTCCTTCAACGTGCAAGTAACGCGTACTAACAGTTTGCGACCTAAGTCTATTGAATAAAGCAACCTGAAACAGGACTAAATGAATTTATCCCACTTGCAAAAAAAGGGGTAGATAAAAGATGCCTCACTTTGGTACCGGAAGCGATGCAAAGATATTTGCAGTCGGTATTCTTCATGCTTTGTTTCTTTTTGCTTGGCTTACTGATAACTTTAATGCGTTGAGAAGAAAAAACTCCAATTTCATGTCCGGACCCGTAGAAAAACTGCACCGAAAGTTCAAAATATTTGCGTTTATCAGCATCGGAAATGTATAATGTCTTTGCTGCACAGTAATCCTGGAAGAAATTAATAGAGAATGAGAAGTAGAGAAAGCTAAAGGGAAATTAGTTTACGACACAAAAATTTATTCTAATATAGAAATAATGTATCATCAACTCTGAAGTACCTATTGCAGATTTTTAGCTTCATGACTACCCCTGGCTGCGGCCCAGGGGTAGTCATGAAGTACCTTAGAAAATTTTACAGTTGCTCCAAATATCTGTTACTAGTATTACGATTGCATGTAATTTCTGACTTAAAACATGATTTTAACAGAAAGAATGACGCATCGATTTCATCATGTGAGAAAAAAGCTTACAGCTGAAAATTACAAAATTTGAGTTCGCACGAATAAATTAACCAAGAAGTACCCTATATCAGACTTTCCAACTAGAACTACCAAAGTATGGTACGTATAGTAAGCTCTAAAAAAACAGGTCTCATCTGAATGTTCATTTCCAAAGTTGATTAACTGCAAGAATTTGAACGCATCCGATCTTAACACACGAAGTGCACCGTTGGTCAAAAAACAGAACCTTGTTACTGGAGAAATCAAGTGTTTGTTTTTCCTGTTCAGATGGTGCTCCAATTCCGATAAATGCGCATAATTCAGTAGACCGCGCTTCACTAATATGTTCTGCATCTGAATCCGTTTCCTGCACATCGTTTCGCTTTTGATATTCACGATATCGTCGGTATAAATCTTCCGCCATTTTCTTTTTGTGTTTCCATCCATCTCCGAAAAGATAGATGCACGGCGGAGGACAAAAAAATCTGAAAACCCATTCACATGATAAGCATTAACCCGACAGTCTTTCCACAGGGTGGAAAAAATGTTGTGCCATACTGACGAGAAATTAGACAGACTGGATAATATTATTATTGGAACATATTTTACAAATAGAAACTGATATTTTTAACGGAATTATGAACTGTAGGATTCCATCCAAATAGTCACTATATTTTCTTACGTTGTCTTTCTCAATTAGTTCGTAAAATTAATAGTAGGGAGACAAAGGCATGTAGTTATTAACTGGATCATTTTTCAAAAGCTTAACGAAAATATAAACAATGAGGAACTAAGTCTACGCATTGAAAGAAATCGATCAGATGACGAGGAATACGGTAGTGACACTACATGCCTGCAATAGGCCACACTAGAGAAAGGTGAGAAATGTGAAGTCGATGAGCTAGGTACGGTAGTTGCGGGTGTGTGCAAGGTAAAGACAGCAGTTAAAATGTACTGGAAACAAAAACAAATCCGATAAAAGATGAATTCGGTTGAAAACCAAAATTAAATATTCTCACGCTTTCCGAAATCTATTCTGAACAATCATTATCACATAAACTACATTCTTCTTTCAAGCACCATCGCAATGGGGACTACAGATATCAGATCAACAGTTGCCCCCATAAGTCTTATTTCCTTTAGAGAAGCTTAAAAACACTAAATTACTGGAAATTAGATGAAAACGTCATTAGAATGAAAGATTGAAATTACAAAACTGCATAAGCACACTATACAGAGAATTAAAACCGTTATCCATAACTGGACTGGAATTGAAACGCAATCATAAAATGCTCATCAAACTTCAGTCAATTGATCAGAATTAAAATTAATATAGTTTAAATGACCGCAGCTTGTTCGCTGGGATTGAACTCTCGTTTAAGAACTGGAAAACTACAGAAGTATTCCGTAGGCGACATAAAAAAATTGATACAAGAAACGGCTTCAAAAAAATTTCTGGACATTTTTCTATAAAAACGTTCCTCCAATTTATCTGGCACCAACCTTTTTTCGTTCCCGTAAGATTTTTGCGCCACTTTAGCATGAAATATGCTAACAATACAGTCATATTTTTGACGATTAGTTAGGTAATCTTGCATTACTTCCCTGCAATTAAAAAACATTCAAATAAAAAAATGAAAGTCAATATGACTAAAGACTTTAGGATGACAAATCAGAAGAGTACCAAACTTAGAAAATAAAGTTACTGAAATACTGAAACAGCAATCCTTGGTAAATCGACAGAACTTTACAAGTGATCTCCTAACTTTCCAGCAAACGATGAACTTTATTGTCACAAAAACTTTATAAAATTTACCTGGTAAGTGGCTGTTGTTCACCAATAATATTCAAAAAGGGCAACTGCTGCGGTAAATTCGTAGCACTAGCGTAACTGACATTTTGCTGTGATGTTATTCCTGTACCAATACCACTAAATGAAGCACTACAGGACGATCCAAATGTGGCACTCGACGGACTGGAGATACCTCCATAAAATGAGTCTAAATGGCATTTCTATAGAATCGACAGTGTAATCTGAGTGAAGAAGGAATTAAAACACCCTTAAATGACTGTACTGCTTAACCTCAATTCAAAGTTCCGCTCTGATTTCGAGTAAGCCAAACCAAATGTTGAACAAGATGCAAGCAAAATAATTTATGAGCCACATATAAATCACAGGACTTGAGGTTTTTTTAAAGATTTTCTAATAATTGGTAATGAAGACACAAATCTATCACAATGGACTAGAAACACTTGCAATGAGAACTGCAAAACTTCAATCTGACTACAAATATTTGTAATCAGGATTCCTAGACTTGGATGATCTGTGCTTTGCAACATAAACTTATGATCTGAAACAATATTTCCTACTCCTCTGAGCTTTCCGTACTAGAGAGACTTGCATTATGTTTGACACCGAAATCCGATTTTATTTGTTATATACCATGCATTGTGATGACTGTTTGCGATATCAATCGTGGGTCCCTCCCTAATGTTCAAGAGTCGAAAGAGCATTAAAAAACGGTTCATATATTCCGCATCACACGGAGCCACTCAAATAACCCAACAAAAACTTTTACAGAAATAATACTGGACCTCACAATTAGTTGGTAAAATACAAATTTATCAGTACCCATTGTTGTGGAATGCCCAAGATGTTGAGGCTGATAGAAAAACTGTTGCTGCTGAATTTGGTGATATGATAAAACAGCCGTCTGATTGCCAAAAGACTGGAAATTGCCAACAGAAGGCCACAAAGACTGAGAATGCAAATTAGAGCATTGAGTATAGCAATATGAAGCGGAGGAGAATTGTGCGGAACTGAACTCAATAGAAGGTAGGGAGCCGTAGTTGGCGGGGGAAGTAATCGGGGGAACAAGGAAGTCATACGGTGAAGTAGTAAGGGAAGGGGACACCAGTGAGGAACTTGCGCACGCGCTTTGAGCTGAAACAGTTACCGGCTGTTGGATCTGCAGGCTTTCAGTTAGCTCTGATGAAAGTGGTACATAATCCATCCTTGAGTAGTATATGGGAGGACAGTCAAAATGTGTGATGGGAATTCGGAAAAGTCTCAAGCATTCTCCCACCACCGACAGGCAAAAACTATTCCATATTCTTAACCATCTTCGCATCCATCCTTATCCCCTGCCATAACTACTTTGTGCTACTGCTTCTTTATCCGATGTTTGGGCCAAGACTCACAAGACGATCTAGAACCGCCCTCAACTACTTCACGCATTTATGTGCGAAAGGAAGAGAAAGGATACGTAAGCACACGAGGGGCGGGAAAATTACATTACCAGGAAGGGCTGGATCGCTTAACGGAAGCTAAGGTCTATTAGCTCAAGTCATCATATATTCAAAGAGTAGCACAGCACATGCAGCAAAGCGACATATGGGGACAGTTCCCACGCTTAAGATAACCAATCAACGACATAAGCTAACCTCCCAGGGCTGTTTAGTGCACACCTTCAGAATTTCCTGCATTCAATCTTTTTCCCTTCTCTCTTCTAAAGTTCCGTTTATCTAACACATGCAAGTTTTTCAGATCGTTATCAAACTTGTCTCCTAAATATTCCCTCAGATAATGATATCATGAGGAAGTGATCTACATCTGTTTTACTTCCGATTTGTTGATACTTATGTTCCGCTTGAATGAATAAAGGATTCATGACCTTTGACGAAAAACTAAATTTACTAAACTAGGGGAACTGTCACCACTCAAGCCAGAAAAAGAGCTATCTAACCAAGAGGTAAGTTTTAAGTGTCCATCTTTTAATGCAATATAATATGAGTAAAGGGATTATAAAGATATAGGTAAAATGAGTGATAAATACTGTAAGAACACTAATATAATTTTATAATAAATAGATGCTGCAGATATATCTTATATCTCTTCCGTCCTAAGGTATATCGTTTTGCCCATTATACACATGCGAATGTGTCTTGAACATGCAATGCGGTAACGATTGCCTAATAGTGTTTGTCTCCAGATGACACTCGTTCCATCCCTTAATTGATTCTTAAGCACTCCACGCTATTCAACCCCAATGCTACTGTAATCCAGCCATTCCCACCATCCTTGGGTACTCACAAATCCACTACTCATATTCCACACTAACTGAAAATATACACCAATAAACAGACGGATGGCATACATACGCATATTTATATGCATTGTTCGCCAAATATTTCCAGGATGCTAATAATCGATTTCTGTTTGCCTACTTTTTCATTTTCTGACATGACTAATAAAATCATAGAAAAGTATGAGAGAAATTAGACAGGAATTGTAATGTTATAAGAATTAGTCATGTTTAAACCTTTGGAAACACATACTTTCAAAATGAAAGACTGCTTTTTCGTATATCGTAAATTTGATATCTAAAGACTTTGCCAAAACAAATTTATGAAGGTTGGGACAGCACATAATACAAAAATCCATGATAAATAAATTTGATTTTATTTGGCATAGTGCATAAGCAAACTTGGCTACAAAACAGATTTTCAGATGTTCGAATTTTTGTTCCTCAATTTTCCAACTTTCACAAAGAAAAGCAAAATTATTTTATTGATGTATAGGAAACTTCGATTTACTTCGTCGAGGAACCCAGACTAATATACTTTCGACGTTAATAGCTAAATCTAAAGTTGCATCGAGCAGAATGAAACTTCTTCCTATCTAAGGTAACAGAGTCGATGTAAATACATGTAGTACACTTGGGTAACTAAACCGATTTCCGAAAAGAAAAAGATTTTCCGTCCAGACAAACCTCACGGAATGATAAAAAATTTTACCTGTTGCAATATCACCATCACTACCAGATACACCACTAACAGCACTTGCTGAAACAGAACTAATGTGTTGGGATGTGGAAGGTTTCAGTGAATGAGAAGAAAGGCGTATTCTCTTTGCATCTTGATCATTTGCGTTTCCAGTTGAATTTTGATTTCGACAAAGAACTTTGTCTGTGCCTTCAACCTCTTTCTGAAATTTTCTTTATACATTTCTAGCACTGAACAAATTTGTAAAGATCATTTTCATTTTACTTGGATCTCCAAGTAAACTACAGTGAAACCGCAAAACATTTTCCAAGGATAAGGCAACTTCAATCAAATACAACAGACGCGCGAAAGAACAAGGAATGTTCCGGATAACAGGACAGTGACAACTGACGAAATATTTCTAATTTCTGAGCAAAAAACCGCTTTTCCTGTTCATCCGCCTCTATATAGGAAAACAAAACCACTCAACTTTGTCCAGACCTCCTCTTCCCAGCGTTTATCTCACTTCCAAGACACCATCCTATGAGCAGCAAATGGAAATCAGTAACCTCGCAGTCTAATACTTACTATTTCGGTGATCGATTTTAAATCACCCCTAATATCATAAATGCAGACCATGTCTCAAGAATAAACCGAAATTTCAAACTGAAAAGATCGTGAACTTTCATGAATCAGAAAACTTCAAACTTGGACCACCAATACACTGCCTATTTGAAGATTTGGAGACACTGCAGTAACAGCTTGCAGCTACCACACTGGAAATAAGGTTTCTCGAGTGATAAAAACTACGATTCCCCCTTATGTTACCTGTTTAAAGAAAAGAAATCCGAGCAGCAACTTTATTTTTTATGGAACTGGTGCTTTCAAATTTCACCTCGTTTCTGGAAATAAACTTAAGACTCTAAATTTAATTCGTTTCGACTAAACCAACTGCCTGAAATATGATAATATTTCTTACACCGGAAGGAAATGCTACGACTGCATTCGTTTTCGGTGAAGCGAAACCAATTCCAGACTGCACCGCAAGCGTTTGTAGGAATGGATTGAGCTGTTGCAAAGTACCCGACGTTGAATTCAACAGCTACAAAAGGACATGTACAGTAGTTCTGAGAAAAGTACCAAAGAAGCCGATAAACCTAGCTTGCTTATATTCATAACATCACAGTTGAACTACATGACCTTAATTTCCTACAATAGCAATGCAATGCAAAATTATCATTCATAATGCATTTCCGATCTATTTTCGGTTTACGACGGATTACTTTTTTCCTAACCGGCAAAACTTATGAAAAATAATGCGGCACTAGCTATGTGACTGCTGATCACTACGATGAATACATCTATCCAACCGGTCTTAAAGTATAGAATAAAGAGTAAACAAACTGCAACTATTCTTCCTTTCACCTTCCTTCTCCCCTCTTGAAAAAAATAAGTAAAAAATTTTAGAGATCAAGCATCTTTACCAATATGGCTTTGGTACCATACGTTGAAGCCACCACTACAATATTCGAGCACTTTCATTAATAAGCTCTTTCTTTTTGCAAATAAGCAACATAAATGGCCTAAATTTGCTGACATAGGAAAAAACGCGAAGGTTGCAACAATCGTTAACACGGGACTACAAAATTTACCGGCTGCATAAATGAATTAGTCGAAGCATTCGTGCCTGTTCCAGCAGCCAAGGCTGCAAGATTCTGAGTCCACATTAAAGCAAAGAGAGAATTTGATTCAGCAGATATCAAAGGATATACTGCTTCGGCCTAAAAATGCTGAAAGTTATACGCATAAAAGAATAAAACGGAACAAAAAAGGATAGAAAATGGACATAGCTACACTGGCGGTTTGTGCATTACGGATTTTTTTTTGTGAACTAAAATGCCAGACCAGACACAACCGAACAGTCACCGACAAATATGAGAGATAACATGAGTTACCAGCGAATCATATTCAGTACCACCGACAGTGCAAGTGCAGAGTTGATGGTGGGAACAAAAACAAATGGATCGAATTATGGAAGGAAGGCAAGGGTCAAAAATCTTCTGAATTAAAAAAAACCTCGAAAGTACAGGTCAATCCAATCTGCTAGTGTTTGAACACAAAGGAACATACAAAACCATTGTGCCAATTCTGCAATACCATCAAAAATAAACGCGTGGAAGAACCAACCTCACAATCTTCAATTTTTACGTCCTTCATCCGCACTTTGTGAACACACGTCGCGAAGAACGGCGATGGTGACCTACAAATTTTTGAAGATTACAACGTTTGAAAATATACTTTTCAATGCTGAGAATGTCAGATTCAAAAATTAGAAAGTAAAAACCGTCGAACAAACAATATGCACCACTTTATAAATAAAAATTCTTGGCAAACTGTAACCCCGAGAGAGGTCATAAAACAAACAAACAACAGTGGGATAAAATAAACTTTTTATTTCGAAATCTTTCAAACAAATTGGAATTGCAATACAATGAATACGAGACAAATCTGTAGGAAGGCAATAAACGACCCATGTATAGAACTCGTTTTGAAAGAAGAAACTGATTATAAAATTTCTAGAGATAATTCGTTTGGATAGACACAAGCAAAGAAATGTGGCTTCCATCTTCAATTTTAATCTAGCGATATGCAGAGAAAAGCTTTTCGAATTAACTCTTCTATGACAGCATTACAAACAGTTTAAAATAGAACATAGCTGAAACTTCCGAGCTGATAAGAGTATTACTGCTAAGGTCACCGTTTAACATGCTGTAGGTGTTGTCAGTAGAATTTCTTTTTCTTGTCGAAAACAGCGTAAGGAGGTTAATAGACATTAAAGTCAACTCAAAAAAATAGTGACAACACCTGCACTGTCGTGCTGATGCTCCTGAAACCAAGCGTAACATCAGTTGCAAATTATTACTGCAGCACGGCATCAGCACTGACAGGAGTGAATAATGACAAAGAACAACAACTTTTGTGCAATGTTATAGGGCAATGGAAGCGAGATAGACCGCAATCCTGTCGAGGTTGGGGCTAGGGTTGCAGTTGGAGTTGCATCTGAAGAAGGATGGGCGGGAGGCTCAGCAGCAGCGGGTATAGTGATGATGGTACGCGAGGTGAAGAGGGAGGCGATGCGATCGGCCGATGAGGCAACCAAAACAAAATGATATTTTGGAATGGGAGAAGTTGCGTGAGAAAGGAAACGGGTCGTTAAATGGAAGGGTGTGGGAATTCCCACGATAAGAGGTGAGAAACTAGAGCCCTCACCAATTCTATCAAATATACCGGTTATTTAGGCCGTACGACCAAACCACATCTTCCTTTCCTTCTTTACCCTGTTCTGTTTGGTCTGAGAGCAGTACTTCATCAATTATCTACTCAGTGGTTTCATATATCATAAAATAAAACCACAAGTGCAAAACATTACAAGCAAATTGTATTAAAACTATAGGAATAACGCAAACTGTCATTTCCTCATACAAACGAATTACATGCCGCTATCTTTCGTATTGTCCCATAAAATAAGTGATGCAACGAGTTTTGTGACCTGACCTCACTAATCACTCTTCATTTCTTTCCCTTCAACTTCCGTCATGAACTCCCATATTCCTTATTTCTCTAGCCCTTTGTTTTTGTTTAAACTACAGCTGTGTTTCCACTCATTTTTGCAAGTGAGACAGGAAGTTTTACATCAATACATAGTTTATTGCAGAAATTTTAATACTACCAAAATTATATTCATTGACTACGACAATGATGCAGAAAAAAGATGCTGTGATAGTTATCCAGGAACTCTAAACAGCAGTGAGTTTAGAAGGGAAAAATTTGCGATCCGCCTCAAGAATTATTCAGCGCAGTATTGAGTAAAGGAAAAATGAAAGGAAGCATAGCATTGTCAGCCAAAGCGAAACAATAACTTTTAGATTTAGGACTCAACGAGAACTCCATGCCACTGTGGTAAAATAATGATAAAAGACGCGCAACGTGTAGTGAGAAACGAAAATGATGCTTCAAACGTTTTCACAAAATGCGTTTTCCCATCATGAAAATTCTAACGTTTTGCTAAAGTTTGTGCAATATCTTTCCACAGTTGTCCGCTTTTTCCCACAAATTTTTTCCCCCATTTCATCTCGACGTTAATTTCGCTTACTCATTTCTCCTTATCTATGCATTTGTCTCATGCGAAGAAAAAAAAATTGTGTTTCTGTCCACTTTCCTCTTTCATTAATAACCTTCCTCGGCAATGACGCTCAGTACAGACAACAGTGCCTATCGTCTGCGAATTTTTTTGAAATTGAAACAAAAATCACTTAGCAGTCATCTCAGTAGTAAATCTCCTATTAGTTAAATCCAGATTCATAAAAGAAAAAAAGCAAAAAACAATTACATAATTATGGATAGGAAAAATTTACTTGTAATACAGAATATTGAAGACATGTAAAAAATGCATCAACATTCAGAAGTGCAATTCACTGCAAAATATCAAATTAAGAAATTGAAAATGTCACTGTTCGTATTTGTTTAGGCAGTACTTATCAGATTATATCATTAGTCTAGGAAATCATTTTTACTGAATATCAAAGCAAACATAAGAAATACAGATAAAACCTATCTGAAGGCACTTCTTATTTACAAGTTTTTTCTGAACAAAAAAGATATAAAACAAAACAGTCCTACGGGGAAGACCGGCCCGTAAATTATATCGTATTTTTCCAGACCATGCTTGTCTTAGCCTGCCGATGATGCCTTGTCCAAGCATTACACTGACAACTTTTTACAGTTCAACAAGTAAATATAGATGATCGAAGTGCGGCATTTCAAACACTTACCACTCCGTTCCTTTGAAAGTGTAACCTTCCACTGTATCTCAAATATCCAAGAAGGTTCCAAAGCATTTCAAAAACATTTCTTCCTAAATGCACGTATTTTATTCGAATGGTAAAGTTACAAACACATTTTAGTGGCCGAACTAAACATCTCGACAAAACTATAACTGAAAAACTTATTGACAAGAAAGCATGTCTCTCACATTCACTTGCTAGCACTATGCCGTGAAGAAGCACACACAACACATACTCTTTTTTTCCTCTCTACCGATTCATCGTCATGCATGATCTGAAAGGTCATGCACCTCTCAGATCATGCATGACGAATTGTGGACTTCCGAACAAAAGTTAATTAATGGCTGCTTTTATGGTCCTTTAGCTGACTTAATTTACGCAAATCAGTATGAAGATCAAACATTCGGTGACTTTAACATGCTTTAAAAGGATCAAGTATTACCGACATAACTCGGAAGTTCACTGTTATGTAGAACATTTGAAAGCATTCGGCATTTTCATTACAGATATACAAAACCCTGTATTATACTTCTCACTCCTTCTTTCCAATTAACGACATATTAAATTAAACAAGCACTGCCAGCATTACCTTGGAAATGCCGACTACCCAACTGATATTTCTGGATCTGTTTAAAACAACAGCTGAATGCATGAAATATATCTCACCGCTAACAATTTATCAAGAAAAAAGACAGACAGACATACTTAGCATTGCTTCTAGATTGACGTTTGCACCATATTTAATCACACCCCAAAACGCACATACCCACAGAAATCCGTTCGAAACCTGTAACGAACGGGTCGAATTATCGAAGATTTTCAGGAACCGAATTTTAACATACAAAATAAACGACGTCGATGTGCAATATATTTTCTCAGTGGATTGGAAAGAAAGTGATGACATCAGGTTTCTCAGTCCTGCTAGGACCACTTGTCCGTAGTAGGGTAGCAATGACGATAGTTATGGAGTTCAGTTGTTATCCATTTCTATGAAATTCTTTTTCCATCTTTTGTACAAAAGAAATATCGGATGAAGGGTCTCCGTTTACAAATATTTAATTAACAAATAGTCTTGAAGTCATTAGTAGTGTGCAGCAAATTGTCATGCAAAGTTACGGTATCGAGGCGAAGGTCACAAAAATAGAACAATTACTGTTCCCTGTTTGTTCTTCCTCTAGCTAGTTGGATTCTTTCTATCCAAAATTGTTTTTAAAGTTTTTCTTGTTCGTAAGAAAAATTCCCCTTCTGCAGGCCTGATAATTTTGTTTTGCAATCTCCCTTCCACTCAATCTCTCTTACTTTTAATCAAATATCATTCGTATTTTTAACTGTAAATACTGGTTCATCCGATAATTTTACTAGTCTGTATTGTCCCTTTGTTGATATCGTTAATCAGTTAATCAATTCAGTGAATTGAGATCACTGGTTTTCCAAGGAATTAAATCAGTCTTTATTATCAAAACAATGCGACAGCTTCCTTTATAGCTGAGTTGAGATTATGTAATGTTTATATGAATTCTATGGAATGCGTCCCTAAAAAGAAAAAATAGACGACATTGTTAATGAATGATTGAAAATTCTTCCATGTTTACTGCATTATTAATTATACGAGTGATTTCTGTAGCTGAAAAAGTGAGAAATTAATTATATGAACTGAATAAATTACAAAAGAAAGATCCATGTTTTTGTTTGTGAGTTATGGGTATCGGTGTATCAGAGCGTATAAGAAATTTCCACTTCAAGCGACAAAACGCAATTGATTCGGATCAGAAATTTTTAAGCAATAAAAAATGATGAGATGATGTTTGACGCGATATGCCGATTACGCATAAATTTTCAATTTTCATTTCTTTATTTTGTCATTTAATCATAGTTGGATTGTGAACTCAGCTTGTCTGGTCCATATCGCGCACACTCTTTTATGAAATAACGTTTCCCTACCAGGTTATGTTGAAATGAATTAATCTGAAGTGGTCTTAAGTGTCTGTGACTTTCCATTAAGTTTCGTAATTTAAGCTCTAAAAGTATTTTTGAATTATTTCTGATTCTCAATGGCAAATACACACGGAAAAAATGTGTGAATTTCCGAGCAATAGTGACTAAGGAATGGAATGCTGACGGAACAGTCAAACCAAGTGACGTATGTTCGCCTGATTTCATCATCTCTTAGAATGTTCTAAAGTTCCACATTATTTATGGATAATATATTACAGTGTTATATTCTACATATTCGTGAATAATATATGGTGGTTTATAACCTATAGAAGCCGTAACAGTTTAATTTGATTTTACTATATTCACATCCAAGTTTGGCAAGCATGTAACTTATAAATCAGTTGCTGAACAATTCATTTCGAGGAATATATGGTGGAAAATGTTATCTTAGTTGTTAAAGATGCTGGATCACCCCTGTCATCGTTCCGGAAATGACCTCTGAAATGACCAACATTTCCTCAAAGTCCTGTCGAATTTAATAATTCAGTTAAAAGCAATGCCGTTAAGAAGGGAAATGCAACTAACCTCAGCTTCATGCTTTTAATTTGGACACTTGCTTGAATGATTTTTCAGGAAGAAGTTGCCGAATTAGCCGCTGATACTCCGCCATAATTTATGACTTCTAAAAGCGAAGTAAAAAAATGCAGAAAATCCATGGAAATATAAGAAATTTCAATGAATTGAAGATCGACACAAAAAGAATACCTTAATTATACGTGTTTTTTAATAGCAAGCGAAAAAGATTTCATTTCGAGATTTTCGAAGATATAGTCTGCTAACGACTAAGTATTGGTCACATCCAGGTTTTTACTTTCAGTTAACAAGTAAAGAGATTGGATGTATAAGCATAATTCCGTCCCTTAAATAGTTACGACTGAGATTGTTACTAAGGAATAGGTGCAGGAAGTGATGTAAGATGACCTTCGGAAAGTGTGAATTAGTCTTCATTCATTATTCTTTCTGAAATGAAGGATAACTGATGATTTCTAAAAGGGAAAAACGGTTAACTGATGTGAACCATCTGCAGAGCAGTGAACGAGAAGACAGTTTAGTCTGTTGAATAGGAATGAAAGCTCTCGGTGAGGATGAAACAGGATATTCAAACAGAAAAAATAACGAAGCAGTAGGATGCGCGAAATTCATGCAATTCCATTGATCGTTATTTGTCGCCCTAGCAGATGATGACAAGGGAGAGAGAGAGAGAGGGAGAGAAAGCTTTGGCCAAAGAGCCTTTTTCGAATTGGCCTCAGCAGTGCTGTTTATGTAGCGATTGGAAACTAAGCAGAGGAAGAACAACGAAAACCAATGTGTAGATCATTTAAGAAATGCAGAGAGTGCTGCACTTCCAACATCAGCAGCTTTAGAAGTGACACTACTCTTGACAGCCAATCCTGAAAACTTCCAATTCATCAACTGCACCAGTCTTTTCCTCTTTTTCCATTCTATTTTTATTGCATGATGTTTTTTTTCAACTCATACCTTATTTGCTCTTAGCTCTCAACATCGAAACATCCATTCATCCTTTATCTGTCTCTTACTAAAATTAATCAAATGTTTGTCTGAATTGTTGAATGATTATGGTGGGGCGACCTACTACACTTTCGTTGCTCTCTGTCCTCTCGATGCTCATAATTCACTTAGCAATCCTGCACATCGGTTGAGTAGTTTCAGTTATCTTATTTTTCCACTTTCGATAAATTTGAACATTTTCGCATTCTCTCATTCAATACAGTGCACAATGTGGTGCTATGGAAGCAGCAGTCTTCTTGTACTGTCATATCACCATGTAAAAATATGCACTGATAACGCAGCTCTGTGAATGCATTTTTAAATTTTCCTGATTTTATCAGATTTCTGATAACAGAAAATCCCTTGGCACAGGAAGTTGAGAGGATAATTTCTTGGTTAATGTATGCTTTGCATTGCAAAAGAATTGAAAGTATAGAAGTAAGAGTTCTGTCATAAATTTAACATCCCTTTCGGTGATATTCAGCGTTATTTCTCGTCCCTATCACAGTCACAATTCGTTGTCACCACTTTTTCTATTTCTATCATTATTTTTTAGAAATACTTACTTTATTCATTACCTAAAACAGATCCTTTAATCATACCAGTGCTGACTTAAAGTATTATATTAAGGATAACATAGTATGGAGAAGTTTTAATCTTTTTTTGTTATTCTACGCGATAATTTCACTAATTTATTACAATTTATAAAATATCTTACGTTTTTTTCAAGAAAAAGGAATGATCTTTGCATCAATTTTTATCCTTTATCTTATCTTCCGTCTTATTCTATTTCAGTGCTTTCTAGAGCATTATAATAGAACAAGGAAGAAGTTTCAGGACTAAATAGCTCATTTTTCCTTAATAACTGGTTTGATTTTTTTTCGCACAAAAATTAAACATTAATAATTATTAAAAATATTCAGTAAAATTTTTCCTTGGAAAGTTGTATTTTACTAATAGATAGAATTAGATCTAAAAAATAACAAAAATAAATTTCAATAAGTATTTTTTTAATTTAAAAAATAGATTGAAAGATCAAAATTTGTCCAATGAAAACCAACTGTCGAATTTTTTCTTTAAATAGTGAGTGACACAACCTGCGAGATGTTTTCAGTCACTCATTACACTGACATTTCTTGTACAATGAGTACTAATACCTTGATCATCCTTCCTGTAGAGAAGTTTCTTCATCCCTTTATTTATATCGCAAATATTTCTGTTATATCTTACTGTTAGCTGTTTTTCTCCTATTCGTTCTGATCGATTGCTTTGTTTGAAAGAAAAATGAACTTGAAATAGGAGAATTTGTTTATTGATAGGTGATAAACAGTTTTGAACAATTGTTTTTATATGGGAAAGTGAAGCGAATGAGAAATGGAAGGGTCTGTTGTTGTAAATGTTTGTTAGTTAGTCTATGGATTCATATCAAAAATATCACAAAATAATGACGTATTGAAAATTTGCAGCTGAAGCTTCTTAGAATGTTATGTGTCACGATGGTATTGTGAATTATACTAAGGTCGTCAAAATGAAATTTCATTGTTAAGTATTTGTTAAATTTGTTAAAATTTAGAAAGCAATGTAATTATTGCGTGAGCAAGAGAGAATAAAATGTCAAATTGGTTAACGTTTTTCGGGTGAGTTTTTTCTCAGATGAACAACCTTCTTACACAAAATTTTGCATTAAATCTTTTTCAAATCCTTGCTGTCACCCTCACCAAATTTATTCAAAAGGTAATTTTTAAGCGAAAATTTCCGAAAATGATGCATTTTTGTCGTTACATAATTGTAATTTTGGAATTTTGTATAGTGTGACAAATTCTAGTTTAACGCTAGTATTTCATTTTAATCAACTGAATTTCACTTCCATAATTTGTTCTTCCAGTTAATTGATTAATTAAGTGGGCTAATTTGAAAGACGAAGAAGATCGTAAGATAGTAGTGCGTAGGGATGCTTATGGCGATATCATGAATAAATCGATGAATTTGAAATTTTTTTTATTAAATTTCTGAAAAGGGCATAGTTTATTTGTTTTTATTTGTTTCATTCTTATATAAAGATTATTAAATATAAACAGTGTTCCAGGTTAACAAAAATAGAAGAGAAAGAAGGGAAGAATTCAGTTGAAGAATTAGGAGCTACGCCGCTAAATTCATCAATTCTGCAGGAATTGGATGAGGAACAACAAGCTCATATAAGGGAAGTACGACTTTCTATAGCTTTCTTTTTCATTATCAGTCTTTCATTATTACCTTTTACACTTTGATTTCGCCGTAATTAAGTTATTTTGGTGCTGTCTAGAGTTAATGATGCTAAACATATGCTGATGAAAGTTCGAAATGTTAAAAAGAATTATATT
This sequence comes from Litomosoides brasiliensis, assembly GCA_013365375.1. Taxonomy (NCBI): domain Eukaryota; kingdom Metazoa; phylum Nematoda; class Chromadorea; order Rhabditida; family Onchocercidae; genus Litomosoides; species Litomosoides brasiliensis. The sequence continues at coordinate 30,390 of JABVXW010000197.1, read as the reverse complement.
GACTTTTTGTTTACTTTGAGTCGGATGAATTTAACAAATCAGTTTCATTAAGAGAATATAGTTTTCTAATGACTTCAAAACTTAGTGTTCACTGCAGGTTTTTCAACGAGCAAAACAGTCACACAGGGAAGCCCGAGTTGTGTTAAACACAAAAAAGCTTTCGAGACTCAGTGATTCAAGATTTCGAGGAACAGCTGACGAAAATGAAGAATTTTTTACCGTTCGAAATGAAAGTTCTCTGCAGATGGATTCACTCCCAGAAAGTACGGATTCGTTTTTTCTGTTACATGATTTGCGTAAATCCTTGAAAAAATGGCATAAAGATATAAATGATTAGTTTGAGCAACTAATTCTTAACATTTTCTTGAAGCAATAGAAGTCACAGAGGCATACGACTCGCCACTCAGTCCTAATTACAGTTGTCAAGAATCTTCGAGGGATGGCTTAACAGACACGAAAGGTTAGTATTCGAGAAAAATATTTTTCTTTTTTGCAAAGTTCTTTTTTTTATAAGAATTGCTGTAGTGATAGAAAGATTATCAGTGGTTCAGTTTAGAAACTTATAATCGGAGACTGCTTTTAACTGAGAATCTTTTTAGATCCATCTAGTGAACAACCTGGAAATTTCGCACAAAGCATCAAACGACTTAGCAGACAGTTACACCGCTGGATGAGCTCTGTTGATGACGATGGAGGTGACATATTAAATTCTGCACGAAAATGTGAGTTCTGAAAATGAACGACATTCGTCGCTAAATGAATCGCTGAAGTTATGGATGACCAAACAACTGCTAGTGTAGACTTCTGTGCATTACCTAAAATCTTAGGTTCTTGACATCACTACAATTTCTAACATGTAGTTCTGAAATTTTAATACTGATCTTGTAGGTTTTGTTTTCACCACATTGCTTAGTAAAATTAATACTAATTCTAACAAAACTAATCACATGAAGAAGCGGGTGGTCTTTTTAATTGAATTTAATATGCTTTTTTGCAGTGGTTCGCTTTTCAACTCCTCTTAATATAGAAAGGAATACAAGCTTTGCGAAATATGTATTTAAGATGTCGCACGAAATTTGTACATTAGCTATAGCTGATTCTGTCTGTAAGACTATTTTGGATCAGTATTGCTATTGGTTGTGCACCGTTATATTTACTGCTGTATATAATGAATTAAAACTGAAATATGAGACCGATGCTGAAATAGATAGATACTGCTCCGAACTCACAATCAACATCTTTAAATGTGTCTACATGAATGCGGTGGAATTACTTTGCGGCCAAAAACATGAAACTTGGTCTGAAATTGATCACAACGTTCGTATTGCCTCGCTGCGTGCTTCCTCTACAACCTTTAAAAAATCAGTTTCTTGTGAATGTATTGAGTCTTTGGCACATCTTATCGACCAAGAATCAACGTTATATAACCATTCAGGTAATTTTTCATATAGTTGAATTTATTGTAAGTGTAAAACATGAAAAGAAAACACGAAAATAGTGAGAAAACGCGAAATTTAAATATGAAGCTATAAAATTTTATTGCTCAATTTGCAGAACTTGATGACGATACCGCGGAAGAATTCTGTTATGTGCTTCTGGAGGAAGATAAAGAGAAACTTTCACAAGAACTAACGGCCGTATTACAGAACTTTGCAGAAGAACTCTGGATTCATATTTTAGCCTTAGTTTTGGCTGATGTAATGTTGAAAAACCAAGAGTCCATGTCACAGAAGCAGTTTCCCTGGACCAACCTAACTTTACCGTCTCAGCAAAATATTAAAGAAGGAAGAGAAAATTCTTTCTCTTCTATGGATGATTACAGCAATTTCGATGACAGCAATTACAGTATATCATCTGATGAATTTATAAATGAATACACTTTGTTAGACAATGAAAAACAGAGCCTACATCTCTATATGAAGCAAGAAATTAACGATGAGATGAATCCACCATTGATACTCAATGATGTGGATTCCATTGGAGATGTTTACCTGAATTCTTCATTTACTGGCCTCTCCGGTTCAGAACTTTCAGAAACAGAATGGAGTACGGAGCAACATCTCGATTCAGAAAGTTATTATGGCGAGAGTTTCTGTGAGGAGAAATCCACTTTAACTACAGTGGAAGAGTTAAGCACTAATGAAAAAACACGAAACACTGAAGTGATGAAATACATAGAAGAAATTATAAAAAATACCGAATGTATTGTGTCAGATGAACCAACAGCAAAAACGGCTCAGAATGGGAACATCCTTGGTCAAGGAACAAATATGGACAGTTTAGAAATCGACTTGACGGCTAGTTTGGAGGAATGGTCATCCTCTACATTGAGTGCGATGAGACATCACGCAAAGTCCATATTTTACAGCGAAGTAAAATCGGAACATCACATGGGAACAGATCTGGTACGTTCAGAATCGAGGTCTCTAAGTAAAATTTTAAAATCTGAAAACAGTAAGCACAATCAGAGAATGAAAAATGATGAAAAAAAGAATACCATAGTTGGAGAAGATAAAATTTCACCTTGTTCCTACTCTCTTTCAAATTTGACTACCGAAATTACAAACAATTATAATGAATTTAAAGAAGAAAATAATGTACAGAATATTTCTAATCAGATTCACGAAAGTCCCAGTGATCAAACATCCTTGGAGTCACATTTTTCATCCACCACTGGGGACAGATCCTCGAATACTTCGCGATTGACGCAGGAAATGGCACTTCAAGATTACAGAGATGAACAAAACCAATCGAAGACAAGCACTACAACATCAGGTCCAGATTCTCCAGAACAGTCGGTGGATATGCAGATGAACGCGACTTTGACAACTGATGACATGAACTTCGCAGACGATGTTTTATCAGCTGAAGGAAAGGTGGTGTCAATTGCAGAAATGATTTTACCTGAGAAAACAGTTGAAGATGCAGTTCCAGTAAATGTCCCGACCTTTGAAACTTTCGATACGACAAGACAGGATTTGTTACATGCATTAACAGAAGAAGAAGTGGACAAAGTTGGAAGCATTGCTGAGAAAGGAATTGATGTTCAGGGAGTTGCCATGATTGGCAAATCTGAATTTGAATTAACACAGGACGAACTGGAGCACATAG
>JABVXW010000197.1:0-27269 GCA_013365375.1 Litomosoides brasiliensis | reverse complement strand
CAAAGTTGGAAGCATTGCTGAGAAAGGAATTGATGTTCAGGGAGTTGCCATGATTGGCAAATCTGAATTTGAATTAACACAGGACGAACTGGAGCACATAGCACGTGTTTCATCTATGGCAAGCATGGATTATTTGGAAGGGAAACAGTGTAGAGAAAACAGAACTGTTCATCCTACGGTGTTAGCAGAACAGAAAATTTCTAGCGAGCAAATCGAAGTGGATGCTAGTATTCAGAAACCTGCAATTGAATTAGTAGTGGAAGATTTGGGGAACTCAGAAACGGTCCTCTCAGCTACATTCTTCAGTCATTCACTTAAAGAATTCGCATTTGAAGGACCATGGGCACAACAGTCTGAGCAAGAAAGACAACATCGAGAACAATCGATTATCGATAAATCAGTAACAGAATCACTGAAGGATGACTGCCACGTCGGAATTCTTAGAAACGACCAGTCGTTGGCGGATAATACTGACCACTTCGCGCAGAAAGCAAATTACGAACACAAAGAAACAGTTGAAAGTGAAAAAAGCAACACGCTTGTCAAGGACAACTCATATCCGCAATTTGTACCTAATGAAAAAGTTGGATTTAATTTAGAGCATTCGAACCATTACCTTAGGGATGGATTCAACGTCACTTCAACAGTAACTTACACAGATCGGCTTTACAAAAAAATGTCACGCAACCTTCGATTTTCGGAAAATATTCCACACTATGGAAGGGCTAATTTTTGGAAAACGTTTAATAACGAGAAGGAATATTCCCCTCCGAAAACGCATGCTGAAGGTATGAAGTCATCATTTAATCGCGCTTCTAGTGTTTTTGTAGTGTACACTGACCAAAATTTGGTTGCTTCACAATCTGAAATACCAAGAAAAGTAGCAAAGAACGATAGAGTTGAAGAAACACTGAGTTATCAAGGTAATACAGAACCGTTTATGACAACCAAGATTAAAAATTCTAAGGACATTGAAATTATAGAGCAAAGGGATTTAACTTCCAACATAACTGCAGTAGTGCCTGTTTTACAAGATAAATGGAAAAGATCTGGGGAGATTTGTAGTGCTTCCGGATCTCTGCTGTCCCATGCCCTGTCTGCAAAAACAAAGAATGCTGAAGGTAAAAAATCATTAATACCTTCCTCAACGTGGTTATTAAAAAATGCGAAACCTCGAGGGACCCACCAAACAAATGTCTTTGAACAATGTGAGCGAGAGAGCATTGCTGGTGATGGATCCATGCTTTATCATGCAGACTGCTTGATGCGCCTTAATTTTTTCGCAGAACGGGTAACAGAACAAGTCGCTGAACTCGCTGCTGCGGATTTAGAAAATCGCTTCGAAGCTGAGTTTAATCCAAGAGCAAGGTATTTTTCACAAGTGTGCACCGATATGGGCAGCCAAGCGGAGTCAGCACCCATTACTCCTTCCGAAAATGAAGAAATCGAAGGAGAGATCACATTGGGGTTAGGAATTATTTTGGAAGATTTATCCTCATTTATTTCCGAAAATTATGAGAGCTGTAGCAAGATTTTACATTGTTACTAGCATTATTCAAATTAAATTCATTATGTCTGGACTTGTGTGTTTGCAGCTGTTTATCACTTGCATATAACAGTTCACTTCCTCATATTGAAGCTTTTTATCACATTAAATTTTTGGTGACAGTTTCTCTCTACTTTTCATTTATGAATTTAAAAAATTGGTCATGTAATTATTTGTTTTAGTCTAACTGAAGAAAGAGAACCACAATCAGTAACAAAGCAAGAGGTGGGATCTTCTCGAAGTTCGTCCTGGTTTTCTGTATTTGGAGGCAGTACAATCAATGGAGAAGACAGGCCACGTTCTCCAATATCATTTCTCTGGCGAACAAGTCATCGGCAAAGCGATGTATCTAGTCGAAAAAGTTCTCTTGATGGGAGAAACGAATTCATGGATTTACTTCGGAGAACTTCTGGCGCTTCAAGCAACGGTTCCGATATGAGTGCGAAATTACCTGATGGTGCATTAGCTGGTCTTTCAAGTGAGGAGCGTGAGCATATTGAAAAAGTTTGTTTTACAAATAATGCAATAATATTGTCAAAAACATTATGTTAGGAAAACAATAAATTGCTTTTAATTATTCCAAAAATTTCGAAGTTCATTACTTCGATATCTTTCATTCCAATTAATGAAAAAAGCATTTATAATTCGTTTTGGTCACTGAGTGCTGTATGATTTTTGATTAGCAGAGAATGCAGCATACAAAGTCGCTTCTGGAAGAACCTGGCAAACCTTTAGTGTAATTTTCTGCAAGTTAGTTGGGTGTACTTAGTCTGTTAGCATATAATAGCAAATAGAGAATTAAAGTAATTTTTGCAGAAGTTATTTAATCTTGAATTTCAGGTACTGAGTGCAGCGAATCGATCTTTAAGTAGCCAGTCAACACCAGCGGCTTCCAGGAGGTCTAATTTTTATTTTTACATTAGAAAAGAAGAAAGTTTTTTTCTTTTCCTTCAATTATTAAGGATGCATATCGGAGTGTTTGGTTCGTAAGAATTAAACATCTGATCTGTGTTAAAATATTTATTCTTTCCATTTTCGCAAAATACATCAAGTTTTCAGACAATCTATTTATAAGTTTCTCGACATGAATGATTTCGAATTATCTGAACGGAAACATATCGAAGGTGTTATTGAAAAAGCCGAGAAAGGAGCATTGCCATTCGTAATTAAAGTTACAAATGCGGATACTGTCAGAGAAGATTTAATAAATGCTGGTGATAAAGATAAGTGCGACAGTATTGTCAATCAAACAACAAGTAACACAAATGAATCAAAAGAGTCGGTATATGGCGAGTCAAAAATTTTATTGGGCAAACCAGTAGGAAACACTTCTTTATCTGAAAGACTGAGTAAAGAGCAAAATGAGGAAACTATTGGAGATGCAGCAAAGGAAACCAATGTAACAAAAGTTGAATTGGAATCAAATTTGGATGCAAAAGCCGATGTTGAGAAGACCGGAGGAAGTGAAGTTAACTATGAAATTTCAGATGCAGAAATGGAACATATTCGAAAAGTTACAGAAGAAGCTCTAATGATGGGAGCTGATAACCAATGGATAGGTTGGCCTAACAGTGATCAGAAAATTTTCAGAAATTTACAGAGTATGATAGCTACCAGTTCATTTGAAATACGCAAACATGAAGTGGAGAATTCGAATACAAATGAAGCTAACAGCGTGGGTGATATAAATTCGTTCCAAGAAACACCAAATTTGGAATCAGTTGTAATAAAAACGAATCCTTTTGAGAGAGGCTTGAACAAAGAAAAGTTTGCTACGACAAGTATGGAAGGAATCAAAATCTCTCAAATTTATGGGGGACTAGAGAAGAAACGAACTGAAGCAGTAACAATGCCTATCGAGGAGTCTGAAAGAGGGATAAAAGGGCTGGAAGGATTCGAAAAACCTATTTCGGAAGAAGTAAGGGAAAATAAAATTGTTAACTTGACTGATGAGGAGTTGGAACAAATCAATCTGGTTAGTGAACGACCAAAACAATTGGAGAAATCAAAGGAATTCAACATTTTTACACTTGAAGAAACAAAGAAATATAAATACGGAGAAATACAAGACACTCTGATCGATGAAGAAGAGTTAAGACAAGCGAAAATTGCCGAAAGATGGGTCAAGGAACATGCTGTTGACAGAACATTTCTATATGGATCGAAAATCAACAAACAGAAGGAAGAGAAAGATGAATACTTGATAAAATATGAGTTGTTGCAAGCAAATGCTTCAGAGGAGCAAGAGTTGAGAGTACAGGAAATAGCAATTGTTGAGAATCCAAAAGAAAACAAAGGTATTAACCTCCCAAAGAGCAACGGTTTAATAAGTGCCATTGAAGGAAAAGCAAAACATTTACAAGAAAATGGCTTATTTGAGCAAAAAGAAATGGAGACAGTACAAGATCAGACCAAAGAAAATAACATTTTGACTGAGGAGGAATTGGCGCAAATACGAGCTGTAGAACGGCGAGCAAAACAGATGGAGGAATTTTTCATTTTTGAAGCACAAGCCGCAAAAGTATTTGAAGAAGAGGAAAGGAAGGATTTAGATTTAGCAACAAATAGACAAGCTATTGAAGAAAAGCTTCAGAATCATTTAACTGAAGAAAATTTGGAACACGTCAAAGTAGAGAGAAATGGTATTTGCCAGTTTGAAACGCCGCTACTGGAACGATTCAGTACGAAAGATGATATAACCGCTAAAGTAAATCAAGTGGAACTGCAGCAAAAAGATACAGTATTCGGTGGAGTTACTTTTAATAAATTTGCCAGCGTGTTAAACCCATTTAAAAAGAGCGTGATTATGACTCTGCCCTTTAAAAGTAACGTTGATGAGGCAAAACTCTCCCAAAACATTACTTCTGCAAAAGATGTATCAAAAACAAAGCAACAAATCGTAGGAGAATCAGTCGAGACAATTAATAATGGCAAAGCATATCCTGAAAATCAGAATTTTAAAACCGATATACCAACAATAAATGCAACTGATTATGCCTACAATACTGAAGTTTTGGAGACAACGAAGGATCTAGCTTCCGTACGAACAACTGATGAATATCTTGAAAATCATAATTTAGAATATATATCATCAAGTGAATCATCAGATTTTGGTCCCGGATCATCAGATGAAGATGAAGAAATAGATCAGAATTGTGTGAAATCGTTCGACTTGTTTCCCGAAACAATCTCTTCAACTCCAGAATTTAAAGGTGATATTGATTTTCCAGAAGCGAAGAGAGCTTCAACAAAATATGATATTATCAAAAGCATAGAAGTTATGCCAAACCCTATTCATGCAGAATTTTTGCCTAACAGCAGAACAGAAGTATATGATAATGGAATACCACATGAACAGATTTTCGGCGTGAATTCTCCATCTCTCATAAGTGGAGCACAAGTTTCTGTACAATTAAGCACAGCAGATAGTGTTGCTGATGAACAGACGGTTAATAAATTTTCTGAAGTAACGGAGAAAGAAGTTGATCATATTAGAATGATTGGTTTTCAAGCCGAACCTGATAATGCAAAATATATATCAGAAGTTTCCATGCATAATGACGAGAATTCAAAAATTCATAATCATGCAAATTTCTTGAAGAAAACGACTATGGATACAGAAGAATGCGAACCACAAGAAAAAGAATCATCAATTAATGCAAGAGAACCAAAAGCTTTTGATTTCATTAACATTGCTGATAAAGAAAGGTCTGATATGCATGTACACATGGAAACCATAGGCAGTGAAGAAGATATGCTATACGACACAAGTCAAATGTCGCCAAAGAGGTTTGCTGCGAATGATAAGTTTCTTGATGAATCGGATAAAAGGGATTTGAGAGCTGTTCAAGGATACAAGTTATTGCAAAGCACATATGCGGAACATGATAACGAAGTGAAATCATTAGAGGAATTTGGCCGCGAAGCAAACACCGGGAAGTGGTATGAAGAACGTTTGAGTTTGCTGAGAAATTCATTGTGCATTGAAGAAACTCATGAAATTCCAGGTTTTGATTTGAATTTATATACTTTAACGATAATCAATACGAAAGAGACATTCTCCTCTGATTCACCGAAAATTTATTTAGTGAAATCAGAAACAGAATTTGTATATTTAAAGGTGAACCATTCAAATAATCAAAAACTTATTTTGTTCTATCGTCCGGTGCATTTGCGAATGGACTGGTCGTATAGTTCGAATTTGCTCTGTAAAAAGCATGAACCTAATGCTTTTTTTGATCTGACTTTAACACCGGAAGATTATTTGAATGTGCTTAAAAGATGGACCAAATGAATGCTAAGGAAAATAATTCCTAGTTGTGAATCACTAGTGATATAATTATTAATATTAAAAAATCAGTATTTAAAGGAGTTCTATTTCATTTTTTATCCCTCTTACAGATTATTTCATTGTTAATTCATAATGTGAGCGAACATCGAATGACTGTTATTTTATAGAATTTGCTTATTTGAAATTAAATATCCGTAAACAGCGCTTAAAATCTGGAAGTTTTTATAGTAAAGGAAGTTTCTTTAGTATAAAACTTTTAATTTTAGATAGTACAAATTTAACACTACAAGGATGGAAGGAGTAATATTATTAATGTGTAGGAAGAGAATTAGGGGTTCTTAGCGCTTAAAATAGGATAGGATAAATAATTCGCCAGAAAAGAGCACAGTTATGAACTAAGTCCTAAATACTAATTTAATCAGTAAAAATTTGATTCCAATGCAAAACAACCATTCAGTGATGGATGGACAAAAAAAGAAAAATTCACTTTTAAACATTAATTATAGGTTTAATCATTAATTTTAATTTTTAAAATAATTTTCGAATCAAACCAGAATTCTTCGTACTATTAGGTATCAAGTCAAGTACATGTATTAAATGTTTTATCTTACCAGTCCATACAATAAACTCGAAAATATTTATTTACTCATGGAAGTTCACGGACAGAATCATCGCACTTACTGCCATAGTTATTATCACCATCATTTTTATTATTATCTATATAACAGCATTAAGCAAACATAAATTTTGAAGCAGAATCGATCGAACCTTCAAAAGCCTTTAATATAAGCAACGCGGGCATTGCGCACTTGCCTATCGATCAAGCATCACAACTAGCAGCACCAGCAGTGCAAACCTCAGAAACGTTAGTATTGGATGTACAATCTGGAGAGAGCACGTCGCAGCTCTATGCATCATACTTTGCTGATTCAACAACACTACAACAAGCGCAACAACAACATCTACCAGGTATAGATAGATGTCTTTGCTTAATAATAAAATAGACAGGATGAATTTTGCCCACACATAGTGAAGTCTTATGAATTGATTATCGGTTAGTTTCAAAATCTTAAAAATCTTTGTTTCTTAAACGAACATTTTGCGGGGGAAATGAAAATGATAGAAATGGACATTGTCTACTGATAAGATCATGTATCATCATTTGATGTTTGCATCATAAAATTTATAGACGCTGAAAACGAGAAACAGCGGAGTACGGGAAGTGGACCAAGTGCTGTTACAAAAAGTATGTTTGGTTCATTGTCGCGTTTGGCTGGCGATGCATTTAAGGGTGCGAAGCAAGCTACTGAACAACTTGCGCAAGTTGCACAACATGCTGTCTCCATTTCCGACTTGACAACGACCACCAAGGTTGACGGACATTTTTACACGTTTTTAACAACCTACTAAGCTAAATGTACACCAGCTATTAAAACCAAAAAATTAAATGTATGCGAAGAATTTTGTAACGGTGGATTTAAAATTGTTTTTTTTTCAGATATTGCATAGTAATTTTAACTTTACTGGAACGAACTAAAAAATTAGTTTCATTGTTGTCGTTAAGACAATTGATTTAGGTTTAAATTTAAATTTGTTTTTTTCTTTTCCATTACTGTGTGTTATGTTTTCAATTTTTCCCTGAATTGAAATCAAAAGATGAATAACTAAGCATCTTGGCGGAAAAAAGGTCAATTCTTCAAAATTTACAGATTTTCATACTTGGATTTTCTTGAATTGCTGTTTGCAGATTGTCATTGATGTATAAGAAATTTATACATACTTATTTTGTAGCTAAAACCTCCGCAAAGGGTTTCATCATTGTATTCGGTATCTCCTAGTCAATTCGTTCCTGAAAATGATTTATTGTCTGGTTTGGACGATTTATCAGAAGAAGAACGTCAAAAAATTATGGCGGTAATGGCAAACGCTGAATTAGACATGGCATTGACTAGTATGTCTGGAACATCAGTTCATGTAAACATACCCGTTTCGCATACACTGGATTCATTTGGCAAAAATGAGGATGGAAGGTTGTAAAAATTTCTTTGACCTTAATAACCTCCACGCTTCCATTTCCAATTATGATCAAGAATTTTATAGTCTATGGATATGGGTTTTTTTAATACAAATTGGATCAATTTATTTATTGAGCTAATGGCATTATTGCAGAGGTCTCATAAGTAGTTTGCCAGAGCAGTCGGAAGTAAATTCTATCTCAGTCAATGAAGTAGAACCGTCTATTACAATGCCGCTTTTCTCTGACACTATGAGTGAAGTGGATTTGTCGCGTTTATCGCCAGCTGAACAAAACCATGTTATCAGTGTAATGAAAGCTGCCGAATCCGAGGAATCAAATATCATTCCATCGATGTCATCATTAACCCCACCGCCGACAACACCACTTTCAATTACGCTGATAAGTGGTTTGTTCATTAGTTGAAGAATTTCGATACAAATATTTCGATTTATCGTTGTGCTAAGTTTAACAATAACATTCCATTAATAAATTAAATATTGATTAACGGTGCTAATTTTTTGACTAATCTATGTCTTGCACTTTTTCCGAACATTTTTATAGATGAGTTTAACGACAATTTAGCAGGACTTTCACAAGTTGAAAAGGATCACATCTTATCCGTGATGAAAGCTGCACAAGAAGAGCATTTCGAGCCAACTCATGCGATTTCAACTCAGCGTTTTTCCAAAAATAGTATTTTTTTTTTAATTTTAAAGTAATAGATCGTTTAGGAATTATTCATTTTAATTAAATAAGGCACAGAAATAAGGTATGAATAAATCACTAGTAATAAAAGTATGAATAATGGATTTGCAGCTAATGCATTAAATGGTAACCATTTATTTCAGAAACAGCAGGAGACCAAGCTGATGATAATGGATGGCATCAGAATAAAAATTTTGGAAGTACTAGTGACCAGGATATGGAGAATCATGAAAGCTTTATGGAATCATCTGCTACATGTTCCATCGGCGAAACACTACCGCAAATCGATAATGATTACACAATAACTGAAGACAGCAGCTGTGATCTCGGTTTCAGACATCCAAGCCCTGTATCGAGCATTGTCACTGGAACTGATATCCAAGAAACAGATATTCCATCAGCACCTGGAAGTAGCGATTATGGTAGCGCCGATTTCGATTACACTTATGGAGATGATAGAAGGTTTATATTTGATAGCGTGAACCAGCTAGAAGATTCTCCGAAAGAAAATCAAGATACGGACAGTGGTATTGGAGCTGTTGATTGGTCTGATCAGGTGGAAATTTCATTTCACTTTTATGCTGGTGTCATGGATCAATTCATCCTTTCCTATGATCTTCAAATTAGCTGTTGATTTAATGCAAAAAGAGCATTAGCAATACTTTTTGAAATGTTAACTTGACATAACGCTTTATTGATTATAGTATTAAATGGATGACTTTAGTAAATGTTTTGTAATAATTTTCTGATTCCAAACGTAATTGAAAAGAAAGATTTAAAACATAACTGATAGAATATAATTTTAAGAGACATTATGAATGGGCTGAACGGAAGCCGCGAATGTGGACAACAGTTTTCACCGAAGAAGAAGAAAAAAGTGATACAGACATGGAAAAGGGTGGAAAGAGAGCAGAAAGTTATGCGCAAGCAGCAGATGTACATCACCAAATTATTGCGGTTATCGATGGTCATTGTTTGCTTCTATTAGTAATCAACTAATTTATGGGTAGGGAGAAAAAGCTTTTGGTGTCTTTTGAAATCTTTCAAGTAGGTTGCTCTCTTCACATTTTGATAATTTAATGAATAAAGGTTGTGGAATTGCAACAAATTGCATTTTTTCAGCCACTGATGACACTATTAGGGAATCAAGTGACACTACTGAAAAAAATGTATATAAAATAAATACGACGCAAGATAGTGATGAAAGATTTTTTATCAGTACTGTGAGTTTTCTTTAATTCAAATTGTTCTTTTATTTTTTTTGGTATATATTATATATATTGAAAATGGCGGTGAAACGATTAAATTTCGGACTTGTTAACTTGTTATTAAGGATAATTAGAACATCATTAATATGAAAATACTTCAAATGCAAACATTTTTATAAGAAATATAATAGAAATTGAAAATTTAAGGGTAATCTTCCGAAAAAGGCTTTAGAATCGCAGACCTCCGTTGCTCAACATGAAATATCGGAATCTGCGCACACTACGCGGTTTGTTATTTCCCTCAAGTTTTATTTAATTAGTTCTTCAAATAATTTATTTTATCACTTTCTCTTTTTTGGTATTATTATTTGCCATGCTCTAGGATTCCACCAGCAATAACAGTAACTAATCACGATGATGGGATCCGATTGTCAGCTGATGACGATTCTGATGCTGAAACAAGTTCCTCTGATGAAGATGACTATCCTGATCAGGTTCATTAATTTCATATTTAAATTTTCTAGCTAAAACCAGATCACTTTCTTTGAATCATAGTTTTAGGTAATCGAAGTGCCTTCTGCACCACCAATATCATACGATGAAGTGGAGAGAGAACAAGAGCAACAAGAGGCATTCGGAAAAGCTGTTCTGCAGCAAATACAGGTTGCAAACTTTTCTGAACTAAAACACTTATAATATTGCCTATTGAGTCCCGTAATATTAAGTGTTAAATTGTCAGGCTTTTGGAGAAGCAGCAAATGACGAATTTGACGTACAGTGGGTTCATGATAATTTAATTGGAAATGAAGCGATAAGTGATATCTTTTCACACGATGAAAGTACAACGCCGGAGGTAAAATTTCATCTAATGTGAAAGTCTTTAGATTTGATGAGCATAGTATTGATAATGGATTGATATCAGGTAACTTACGATGGGATTCTATTATCAGTCGAAACTGAGCACAATGACAAAGCAGCAAGTTTGAATGAGGTTATTTCCGAGAGGAAAAATCCATTCTTGGATGTCGATGATAATGACAGTGTATTAAAAATCGCGGACGAAGATGTAAGTGCTAATGTATGCTTGGTGTGTTGTCTTCGAATGCTTTCAGCTTTCAGAAATGATTTCTATCGTTTTATCAGCTTTTTGTTCTTTTTTTTTATTTTTAGTGACCCATTGTTGAAGTTGTATTTATATGAGTGGTAATGATTAATTTACACAAAATTGATTATAGTCATTGGAACCTGATGATGTTGATTACACAGCTGCAGCTAACTACTACAATAGCCAGTCACTCTTAACTCATAGGCCTGGTTCGGTTTACACAATTCCTGAAGATAAAGAGCAAGATGATGGACAGGTCAATACCGATTCGAAGTTCTATGGTAAGCGATTTTGTAAAATTTTGCAGAATCAAATCAGCAAGGAGGCGAACTTTTTGATTTTTCGATATTTGGTATATAAAAGTGGGAATTCTATTTGCATCACTGAGTTGTCAATATCTTTTAAAATATCATAAATATTTAAACAAAATGAAAAGAGTTGACTGACAAAATTTAGCAAAAGAAGTGATTCGCAGAACATGGGTAGAATCGGTAATTCCAAAAACAACTTCTGAGTCCATTGCACTTAGTGAAGAAGCAGTTGCGTTAAATATCGTTGCAGTTCCGAATCCCACTCAAAAAGGTTAGACTTTTATGATCAGCCGCTTGAAAATTTTTTGATAGTTTTAACCTCGTTCTGTTGAGTATTGAAAATTTTACAAAAGCTCCATAATTAAATAATTTTAGGTCGAGATGTGACGACAACCGTATATAGTGGCGATTACTATGACCAGATACAAAAGCGCCAGGCTGATGTTTCAAAACAAACCTTGTATCATGGTGCAGAAACAAATGGAGTAACTTCTGTAGCTGAAGCGAATATCAACAGCTTTGAGACTTCAAGACAACTAGAACAATTCAGTACATCTTCATCAGCTACACAAAAAGTCGATCAATTTTACGATTGTTACTATAGAAAGATTTAAGAGTATACATTATCACTGAGTCTTCAGATAGGTCATAAACCTAGTGCTCAGATGTTCGCTGATTGAATTTTGCTATTGATTTGAAGTGAACATTATCTTTTCTTATATTCTTATAATAGAATGCTGAATAACCTATTCAAAGGAGCATCGAAACAAATGTTCAGTGACCACTGCAAAAAATTTATAGTACTTTATTTATGCAGGAGCCTTCTTCCTGTTTACCCACTGGAAGTGTTTCGTTGTGTAGCAGTGTTATGGCATTTAACGTTTCCTTGCATCCTATTGCATGTGACAATTTCAATGGTATTCAGAAAGGAAGAATTGATGAAACGGAAAGATCCACAAATTTACCTGCCAGTAGTATGCTATTTTTATATCGATGTTTTCTTTTTTTGTTCCGGTACTCATGGCTGGGTATGCAGTTTTGTTGTTTTCATATGAGGTGTTGTATGGAAATACCAATCAATTCTTAAGAAAATGGATTAAAATTGAGTTAAGGTATTTCTGTCATGACTATTTTTAAACACTATTCGTTTTGAATTCAAACTGCCTGAAATTTTAGTATTTGTGTTTACTTATGATTTTTAATGTATCATGCTAATGCAGTCATGTTTTAGAAAATGATTCTGGAATTGAGATGTTGAAAATGAATTCAGCAATAACCCAGTATTCGAAAAACGAAGCATTATCAAATTCGATTTCTAGTACCTCGAGTTTTTACCAGATAATAGGACAGTCATTTAACTCACCTTCGAAAACAAAACCTGTTTCACTACCAGAAACGACAGGAAGTTTATTAGATCCGAATGTTGGGGCTACATCATCCAGATTTGATACTGATCTGACAGCCACAAGGTTATTAACACCCTTTTTATGCGTTTAAATTAATAGTTTATTGAAGCCGTTGTATGTGCATTCGGTTAAATGCTTCATAATACTGTTTCTTACAAAGAATAAAATTCATGAATAACCATTGTTCACCGTATTTCTGGTGTCGAGTTACCTGATGATTTAGATTTTGGTTCATTTGTCTTTTCAGAAGTTGTAGGTTTTTTTAGACTAAAACGATCACCAGCTATGATGTTAATGGGTAGCCAACAACTTCACGTTCCCAGTACATCGACAACATCGGAAATGTTGACCACCGCTTATGTACCAACGTTGTTCTCACAGACCATTCCAAAAGAGGTTATTTAACCTTTCTTTTCCGTCATTTTCAGTTATCTGAAAATTATTTTTTACTATTATCAATTCAATTTCACTTCAAAATTTTAATCCTTTCAACTTTTCCGAAACTTTTCTCTCAAATTCCAACAAACTTATGAATTGCTTTGGGCTGCTTCAGCATAATCAGTTCTCCACAATTTGCCTCTTTTTTTTTAAAATCTGAGCTAATCTCAAAGAAACGCTTACAATGCGTGCAGTCTGAAATATTTCGGAATTGAATTTTGAAGTCTGTCATTGCTAACATTACCATTTTAACATCAAGAAGTTATCATAGTCTCGCTAAAAAAAAGGTTTCAAGTAGTGAAAAGTAAAGAAAAGAATGAATAAGATTGTGGTGGCAATGTATTAAGACTCAAATAGAAAATGTGCTTTTTCTTTGCCGATTACATAATGTTCATTCCTCCTTCTGTAACTATTTTTTTAAGGAAGATTGTTTGTGAAATTAAATTCCGGCACCAACTTCTAACACAAATAATCTCTTCCAGCAAAAAGAACGAGGAGTTGATAAATGCAGTAGCTAAATGAGAGAAACAATTGCTCTCAGGAGATTTTGGCAAATTGTGTTTCCCATTGAGTTTTCAATTATTTCCCAAAAGAAAGAAAAATTTTTTTTACGCAAATTCTTTTTTGCTATTGCGTATCTGAAGTAAAAGATGTAATATTCTTTTATAAATGTTTCAATGAGAAATTAAAATAACAAAAGATGAAAGACCAGTTGCATTTACAAACAATTATTTGATTCATCAAATTATAAAATAATGAAGTAAAGGAATAATTTGTAAATGTATGTTTCATAATTTAATTTATAACGATACATCAGGAAAGTGAGGAGAAAAATTTTCAAATATTAAAACAGTACATGAATTAACCATCCATGTACTATTAATATTAATATCATGGCATCGGTAGTAATGTTTGTCAATACTGATGTAGCATATCCATGTTCGCTATAACACATTAGTACTTAATTCATAGTGAAAATCAAAGAAACGTTGTTAGTAGTATTTAGATAAATTAGTAATCTGAAAAGTTTTGCCAGAATATAATTTGTATCTGAAGAAAATTCCAACCGAACTCTACTCATCTTCTCACTTCATTTTTAGTAATGCTAAAACTTTATTAACAAATCGATTCTGCCTTCTTCATTACAATGCTGTATTTAACCCTCTCTGTCTATAGTACAGATATCACCCATCTATGTTATGGGATGTCCATAATGTATTATGTATGTACGTCCGTGTATGTGTATTATGTATGCAAAAAAAGGGGAACTTCGTAGACGTTACAGAGAGAGAAGGCCTAAAAAGATTTGTTGTAGTTCTTTTGAGATTGGCCAGTGAGTGTTGAAGCTAGTGAGCATCAAAATGGTTAAGCTTCCTTGCTTAGGCTGTTGTTATTGCTTTAACATCAAACGGTGAAACGTAGTGCTTCTCAACCACCGTTCTTCCGACAGATCATTCTCTCAACTGAATTTACCTAACTTCTATCACTCTTTAATCATCAAAAATCAGAAATATTTATTTATTGACAGTGATGCTAAGAATGCTATGAATATTTATTGGAAATTTATCAATTTAAAATTCCCTGAACCCCTGAACATTTTCTACTTATGTAATCTTGTTGCTCTGCTTTACTGCACTGATTGCATTATTCCAATTTTCGTTTGTTTGTAGATTATTTTATTTTACTTCTTTTGGTGTCTCAAGCAGACAGTTTTTAACTACGAAAATTTTTTGATTTGAGAAAATACTCTATTAACTACCAATAAACGGATGATACAACAAATCGGTACTGATTAATCTATACTTTTTCTAAATATATAATATAGATTTCAAATTTCCTCTCTCTCTCTATATATATAGTATATGTAGTATTATAAATTACATATACATTATATATTTGTATATATATTTTATATAATATATTGTATATATATATATATATATATATATATGATTTTATATAGTATATATATATTATATATAGTATATATTATATAGTATACATTATATAATATGGTATGTAATATGGTATATATAATATATACTATATATAGTATATATAATATAATACGTAATATATTTTATATGTAATATATATAATATATATACATATATATAGAGAGAGAGGGAAAACATGCAAATGTATAATATATATGTGTAGTGGGTACGCGTTGATGAAATGAGCTTGCACTTCAATGATATCTCTTGGGATTGATTTTCTTTTTTTGACAAACAGAGGTTGCTTGCTAGCAAAACCTTAGCTACGTAGTTACATAGTCCCCCAGACTTTATTTAGTAAAAATGGCAGCTGCGAGCTGTTATAGTTCAGTGAGAAAAAAAAATGCATTCGTGAATATTCTAAACAAAATTAGGAAAATTCCTCAAGTAATACAATGAAGAGGTTCATATCGCTCTTTGTATATCATTGAATGATTCGCATCCTTTTATAATGCTATTCAAATCTGATTGCTGTCTACATGTCTTTTAGGCATAAGTTTTGTTTGTTGTTTTAATGAGTTTTGAATCGTACGAAATTTGTAGTGAGTTTCTTGTAATAATGAATCTAGGAAACTTTAGAAGTCATTAACTCTGACGAAATAATGCTAACAATTCAAAGTTTCAAAATTCGGTGGATATAACGTCCTAGACATCATCGTTAGATGTTTCACTTCTCTGAATAATTCTTCCTAATAACATTGCAAATCAGGAAATAGTCTTTGAAGGAAGAGAACTCTTTACGTCAGAAATATCTGGAGATGATATTACAAGTTCTGCAATTTTTTCTTGGTAAAAAAGTATCCTGTTCCTGAGTTAATTTCTAGAAATCATCATTGAGGTGTTTGAAAAGTATGGCAACCAAAACTATTGCATCTGGTTGCTTAACTGTTTGTTCAAATGATTGAAATTATTCACAACTAGTGCAGAAGGCCTTTATCCTTTATCCTTCATCTTCGTTTCTAGCAGCGAGCAACGCCGATGACTTATTATAGTCAATTGGTAGTGGAACTACCAAACTACGGGGAGACTTGCACAATGTTGAAGAAAAATGCAAACATTTTAGGAAACAATGGATTTCCTTCGAATCAAAGTAGTGTGAAGCCTGTTGCCAGTGTGCAATCTTTTTTCTTAATTACACATTATGTGGCACAAAGTAGCTTTAAGTCTAATCCTAAAATATACCATAAATTCATCCTAAAATGTACCATAAATTGCAGTAAGTTATAATAGAGGAATCAAATATTTGAAACCTATTAGAGAATGGTCATAGATAATGGGAACCTTTACAGGATGATGTACAATGTTCGACATCACTGGAGATGGGACGACGAAAGCTGCCTTCGATACCAACGCAACGTGCAGAAAAGGTCAGCGAAACGCCTCCCGCTCCCGTCTACCCCACATCAAGCGCTCCAGTTGTATCTACATCTCCGGATCGACAATATCATGCTCAAGACCCTCGTGCCTACTCACAACCAACTTCCCGTACTGCCTCTCTAAGCAATTTATCATTGCCATCCTCATCATCAACCTCCTACTGTCGCACGGTATATCCCGCCATTCTTCCCGGAGCAACAATTGTTAATGCAAAACCCAAATTACTCCTCCGACAGACAACTTCTGCTGCAGCGGGCGATCGATCCTCAGTGTTCGGACAAAAATCGGGTATCAAAATGCCCAGTCCACTTGCTCGAGTGCTGCTGAAGAAGGAACTGAAGGAGGTCTTGGAAAGAAGACGAGAATCCTTGGAAGCCTGTGAGATAGAGGCCAATCAGAGGCAGTATACAGTGCATCGAATGCTTATTACTGGACTTTTGCCTGAATATCGTTCTCTTGACATTGATAATATTCCTAATGTGATACCCTGTCTATTGCCTATTGAACTGATCAGTGGTGCTCGTGTAGTACCAAGTGAAGTGCCTAGTACGACCTCAGTTACGACCACGTCCGTGCCTGAACGTTCTATTCCACCTTCTTTATTCTCTGTTCAAACTGATAGGCAAGATGTAGGCATTTCCACCGATGACTTTTGTTTAGAACCGAAATTGAAATCGGTTGGAGTTCAGTCGGGAAGTTCTTTTGCCACCGTAACCGCGCACACTAGCTCAGTCTATAATGAAGCTGCTACTTCACTCAGACGGCAAATAAAACACGATCCATTCACTATCCCTACCGATGCAACGGCTGTGCTGCGACCACGCTTCCGATCCACGGAAACGCAAACAAATGGCACCAGGACTTATGAAGCCCATAACAACCAGTCGTCCAGTCTC
Organism: Litomosoides brasiliensis; assembly: GCA_013365375.1. NCBI lineage: Eukaryota > Metazoa > Nematoda > Chromadorea > Rhabditida > Onchocercidae > Litomosoides > Litomosoides brasiliensis. The sequence continues at coordinate 9,972 of JABVXW010000197.1, read as the reverse complement.
CGTCACTGTAGCTCAGCCAGTAATATGTTTTCGTCTTCGGAACCAAATTTACTAGAATCTACGGCAAAATATTTCGCGGAATACGACAGGCAACTTCGGGAGCATGGACGCCGATTAAAAAATCGACTTGCTTTTAGTGACGATGATCCAACGAACAGGGAAACCAGAAAACAGAGAGTTATGAATGAACTCGCGCAGAGAAAAGAGAAGATTTCATCTATGATTGACTTGTATTCACCATCTAGTTTCCCAGTTATTCATCCTACTTCCGATTATTCCTCTACTGTCCCGCATTACGGATCTCTGCCAAGGATCGATTTCCCTACAACACGTTCTCTTCGATCAAGCCGACGAGACTACGTAGATCGTAATCGTAGCCAACCTTCATTTGGCTACGGATCACTTCCACGGAATTATGAGCGTTGTACTGAGCTAAGTTACGATGACTCGCTAAATGATTATTACCGATCACTTCCAATCCCAATGAGACATTATGATGCTCTTTCAAGATCTTGGCATAATGTGAATCCTACTGCTGCCGAAGATCCCATCCTGGATTCCAGAAGGAGACTCTATGCCACTCAGTCTGTGAATTTAGATCCATGGCAATCATATCAGCCTCTTCCGGAATCAAATGTAGCTTTCGGACGTCCATTAACGAAAGCTGCGTATGATGACTTGTATAGATCGCAGTATATGCCTGTTTCAAGGCCGCAGAATTTTTATGGTCCCCAAGGTCCACCTAATACTGACATTATATCACAGTATGCAAATTACCTGAGTAATCAATTTATGTTTGACCAACAGAAGGTTATAGGCAGTTATCCAGCGGAGGGTCGGATGTACCTCAATCAAGCCAAAAAACGCCCCTACTCTGTGCCTAGATATAGATCCTCTACCAGCAGTAGTCAAGCACTATCCACGGTAAATTATGAGGATCCATTCCCTTCTAGGGATGTCGATTCAGCATACTTACATCCAAATCAATCAATTCAGCGCCGTGTTATTCCCGATCCTTCTTATGCGCAAAGTGATCACCATGATAACTGGCCTTGGTGTCAGCAACTGTCTTACGCTAATAGTAACGCACTTGATAGTAATACAGCACTGCCTTATCATCCTAATCACTTTCCTCAGACACCGAATATTTTTCCTGGTGCTTCACCTATTGGTCAGGTATATAGTAGAAACGACGCGAACTATGGTTCAAGGCCGTCTAATTATGCTACCGAGTATGGTAATTATTATCGGGACAGAGCAGCTTATCAGGTGCAGGACTCTTCACACAGAAATTATGCTATAAGAAGACACTATCCTTATATTCCTCATTCTACACAGTATCACTTAGATAACCGTTATCCAAGCATTGGTGAACAACATTATCCAAATCAACCATCCATATTCCGCGATAACTATCCATCCTCTCAACAACTTAGCCATGCAGTTAGAGCGTGGTCTAATGGAAATATTCCAATGAACAATTATGATGCAACTTATCCAAAAGAAGATGCTCTAAATCGAATGTATACGACATTGAGCAATCAGCGTTCCATTCGTCCACAATATTACGGTAATGGTGACATCTAGCTTGTGTATTCATAGGTTGAAAGCTGAACTTAACTTTACGTATAAAAGTTCTGAAAAATATATTTATTTTTTCGGTGTTTTGCTTAACAAATTTTACTGATCAAACATAATTGCGAAATTATCATGGAATCATTTGCTATTTTCTATCAAATCTCTAATAACTGTTATTTTCAAATGCATTTTCGAGAATTCTGATTTAATGGGCTTCAAGAGAACATGAAAAATTGGTATTAATAAAGTTTCAGTTTAAATTATTTTGTGACATCTAACACTATCTTATTTCCTCAAATTTCTCTCAAATCCATTAGTGATCTCTGATGTTCTCTGATGATGTTTCGTCATTTTTTGCTTGTTGAAACCATTCAATACTGGCGATCTTGCCCAAAATGTTGTTATTCAATTTCTTGCTTCATGGTGCAATTGCCAAACTTGATTTTCAGTTATTATTTTTTTAGTACTTAATCTTTCAACTTGATGATCTTCAAACATCGATACAAAAACTGGATAACGTGACCAAAATTTTTTTTAATATTTCACTCTTTCATCTAATGCTCATATATTCTTTGGTTGTTCATATGTCGTAAGCTTCTATACCACGACGATGTTCTGAGTATCTATGTATTCCCTCTGCATGCTTATTGTTTTTGCTATTTGCAGCCTATGATAGCTATTGATCTGCAGATGTTACTACTTGAATTTGCATATTTTTTTGTAAAAGAGTGGGGACATTGATATAAGGATATGAATTTCTGTTCCTTTTTTTTTGTTTTTTTGTGTGTGATTATTAAGAAAAATTTTATTTTGTGACTTCTGTTATTAACTTATTCGAAGATGTGTTCCTAACTTATATGATGTATGTGATTATAACAGCTCTTAATTGAAATTCCCTAATATTCATTAATGTATAATTTTAATATCTTCCATTTAATAATTGTATATTTATGAAATTGAAAAAGTGAGCAGAATTGTGACTTAAAAATCTGTAATATTGAGAATATCAAGTTTTGATTTCAGCACCACAGGGATTACAGTATATTAGTGTAGTGTTAATGGCCGCATCGCCACCAACATGAAGGTCGTCATTCTTTTTTGCGACTTTTAGAAGCATTGATGTTTGAAAAAATGAATTTTCTCCTTTTTAGATCATTTAAACGTCATATTAGTTTTGCATGTTGCAAAAACTTTGCTGTTTGCGGTACAGCTGATCGTTATTTATAGGAAAAGAAAGCGGTGATAAGGGATGAATGGATTTTGATTTCTTCATTTGTTGTTTTCTTCGAGGCTTATTTAACAATGTACATGCTAAAGATTTCGAGCTATTCTATATTTTCAGTTTCATTTGTAATTTGTACTGTTAAAGGTCGATCAGCTTTACCATATTGTTTGTAACACTTGTGCATTCATCTTCTGCAGTTTGCTCGAATAATTCCAAAATTTTCAATAGTCTTCCCCACTTCCCAGTTTCATGGATTTTATGCTGCAGGACGAGTGTTAAAGAAAAAAAACTGCAATAAAGAATCAATTCTTAGTGGTTATAGTTAAAAGTTAAATGTTTCAAGCTGGATTTTACTCTGGCGTAAAGGATTTTTATTATCCGTAAAAGGAATCTGGCGGGTAATTCGCATTGATCATCCGACGTTGCAATACCTGTTATCAGAAAAGTTGATTAAGACATATTAAGAAACTTTAGCAATTGCAAAGCAGTATTGTGAGAAGCTGTTAGAAGAGTTCACAACTTATTTTTTTCAGCAAATGCAGCTTCATGTATGTACGCGTCATTTTCGGACATAAAGTCTAAATTTAAATAAAGTCTTCAGTTATATTTCGTCATCGTTACTATTTATTTGCCTGTTCTTTTCAGTGGAACAATTTACTCTTTGTTTATAGATGTAGTGAAATCTGAATAAATGTAAACTTAATTTTAGATGGTAACTCTAAAAAAATTTAGGCTATTCTATTTTCGTATTCTTCATGATGTGGATTTAGTAATTTTTCGTTTTATTTTGTTCTACTTGAAATAAAAGTGTTGAATTAGTTTTGCATTCTTTGTTGATGTGTTGAATTATTATTTGAAACGAATGATTGCTTGCAAAAAAAGTCATGTTGTTAGTGCTTGTTATCACAGTAATGTTGAAAAAAGAAGTTTCTTGCATTTTTTGAAAAGTTATTTCAAGGTCAATCAAATTATTAGCCGGAATTTTTTCTAAAAAGTCGTTTGTTTCTAATAAAATTTTTTAAATGGACTTTAGAAAAGATAGAAATTAAAGCCTTCAATCATAACTGATGAATTTAAAATTTGATTGATCATTGAAAAACAATAAGTTATTTTGAAAATTTAAGCGAATTAATTGAGATGGTATTGAAAGATTTAAATTGAGTACTAGTTTTTCTTTAGTAGTTGAAAATGTTGAATTCAATTAAACAAATAGAATTTGAAAAACGAAGGTGGTCCAGACGAGATTTAGCGTCAGGAATGGCATGATGACGCTGAGTTACAAATTTCAGTCAGAGAAATAGTATGAATCTTAAACAACTTAGTTCTCATACTTTACGAACTCAACATTTTCAAAAATTTTGAGTCCTCAGGGAATTGATGTGTGATAGTTTGAAAAGTTAATCGGAGGATTTTCAATTGTAAAAATGAATTTGTACTTCATAATATAATTCATAATATAAACTTTGTGTTGCTTAAGCTGTCTTTAGAATCATCGTGATTTTAATATCATTTATTTTAGTAGGTTAATAGTAACTTGTTCGTTTGTTTCTTATAAAACAGCTGTGACAACTGTACCTATTTTATGCAGCTATTGTAATTTATATTTGAAAAGAAGTTGCAAAAGTGAAATGCAAAATCCGAAATCTTCAGAAAATTTATATTTCAACTAACAAAAGTGTACAATGTAGGTGTTTATTGAGAAAGGAGATCTGTAAATTTTTGAGTAAAGTTAAAGTGTATAAAAATTGAGAAATCGTTATTAAATTTAAAAAATGCTATTAGACCGAATTTTCAATCAATTTATATCATGCACTTCTCATGTTCAAGAAGCATCATTTTGTTGACATTCATACATGTTTTCAAATTTAACTGTTCATATTCATTCAGGTGATTGTAATCACGTATCTACTCTCGGACGTTATGATAGAATGAAGCGGAGGAATCAGGTAGGTTTTTATTGTGCTATAGGATTTGAAAATAATGCAAAATTTAGCATTTTGTAGCAGTGCTTCAAAGTCTGAAATATTCACCTTTATTAAATCAATATACAGAAAAAGCCAAAGGTTTGAATGAAGTAGTGTAAGTTGATTTTTTGCGGAATCTGACAGTGTCCAACAACACTCGTAAATCTAACAAAATAGTTGATTTCTAGAACTTAAATTATTCACATTACGATCGTTCAACAAAGTACAAATACTCACGCCTCCATTTAGAATAATCAACGTAACAGTCTTTGCTTCCTGAAGCAAGTAAAGTAATGCTGATTATTTTGAAGTGATCATCAAGTGATCGATTAAGCGATTTAATCTCTGTTGCTACATTTAATAATAAAGTGTGCGTTCATTTTTAGAATCAGTGTTCATGAAGTTATTGTTACTTAATATGAATATTAACAGGTAAAGGAAATAACTAGAAGTCAGTTGAGGCATTCATCCGGCGATAAAGGTGCAGTAGCTACTGCCATAACACAACGCGACCGGATTTCTCGCGCAAATATTAAGAAGATTCTGCTAACACGCAAATATCATGATACTAATGTTTACAATGGTATTTATTTTTGAAATATTGAATAATGAAAACTTTTGAGGAAGTTTGCATCACTGTGAAATGCAATATATAATGGTTCCCAATCCCAAGAATTTACTGGTAGTTTATGAAGGTGAAATCTGGTCTTCAAAAACTGGAAGAAATTCATACTGCACTGGAAATTACCGCAAGACATGAATAAATGAGATTTGAGTTTTGACATTTCAAATTTACGGTTAGTAGAAATTTAGTGAGCGTATTTTTCAGATATTGGTATTCGAGTAATAGGTGGTAAAAAACTTCCAAACGGTGAACTTGTAGCTTTTGTATCAGCAGTAAACCGCAGAAAGGCTCGAGAAATATTGGACGAGATCAAAGAAGGTTAAAATTCATCAATAATTGATTTTAATTTATAAAATATATTAAGTGAAAATTGATATAAAAAGCAAGCAGTTGAATAATTTCACCGTCCATTAGATATTGTTTCTTTCAAAATTACTTTCTATACTTAGAAGTGGGTGTTAGTGATTGAGCAGCATTGCAACAATTTCAAGCGATATGTTGTATTGTGAGCAATTATTAAAGTGGTTATAGCAGTTAGCATACTAATTAACATAATAAAGTAATACAGACAGATCTCAGATACGTTATATCGTCCAAGAGATTCCATATATATCTTGATCCAGTATTATACAGCCATATTACCTGGAGAATAAGCAGCTTGTCGTTGGATTACTTGCACTGTTTTCATCATTATCTTAAATAAATTGGATATTGTCAAAAAAATGATTGAAAGTGAATTTCCCAGTTCCATTTTTTTGCTGGTACAATATTAACATGACAAAGCTGAGGATATATTTGAATGAAAAAAAGCAAATTGATTCATTAGTTTCATTTCACAGCATTACGCCAGCACATTTTTTGAAGATTCAATAGAAATATGTAATGATCCTATTTAGGAGATCGTGTTTTGGAATGGAATGGTGTCATATTAACTGGGAAAACATTTGAAGAAGTGGAGCAAGTGATAGCAGCCAGTAGGGATGAAATTGAAGTGGTTATTGCCAGGTTGCTGATATTTTATGCCTTCTTTTACACTTTATTAGCAATATTACTCAGGAAGCGCTGGAAATCAGCTTTATGATTATCTAATAAAGCGATTTTCGGTTTATAGCAATTAATTTAAAATAAACTGCTGTTACAGAAGTGTTTTGTAACTGTGAGAGTTCGAAGCGTTGAGAAGATATCAATTAATTCTGTGATAAAGCAGTACACGTTTGGATGTTTAATGCTTGTTTCTGTAACAGTTTATTATGGAAGATCTGTAGGCTATAATTTCTTGTTTTTGATTGACAACGTTTTGATTTTGAAGTAATCCGATAAGCAAGATGGAGGTGACATCGAACGATCTCGGGAGAAACAAAGACACTGAGAAGCAAAAAAGCAGACGAGAGCAGAAACATGGTATAAATTTTTCTTTAAAAGTATTTATACATATATATAGTGTTTAGCACATTACAAGTAATTCTTCACAGATAAGACATGCGATCACTCACAGAAATCAGAAGCCCCTCCAGTACCTGCACATCGTTGCGCAAATGGACAAACTTCTCTCTATTCAGATTCTTATGCTGCTTTGAAACCATTGAACAGTAAAACAGTCGCTTTGCAATTACGCAACAACATTGCTTGCGTACAGCAGGTTAGCTTTTACTTTATCTCTTGTCGTTATTTTCATCTGATTTTTATCTGGAGCAGTTCTGATAAAGTAGATTATGGATAATACTTTGAATTTAAAGGATAATTTTCACCAAGAGAATTTGAATCAAATGAATGCATCAAGATTCTGTACCATTTTGGTCATTTCGCCTAGGTGAACTTTTGTAATTTAGTAGCAGGGGAATAAAAGTGTGAAAAGTCAAAGCTTATATTTAACAGAGATATTATGATAGTGGTGCGACAACATTCGTTGGAAGGCGAGCCGGTAAAACTAACTGCCTTGCTAATTCATTCTTCTGGAGTCAGATTGAAATGCATGCATTTTTAGATGTTTTTTCATTTTGAAAATCTTGGCGCTATCTCGTTTTTAGCCTGACACGTCGGGTTATTTGAATGTGGCCCTAGCATACGATCGCTTAACATCAACACTTATGGTAACAGTGCTTTCGGCTAAGAACCTCGCATATCGTCAGTATTGCAATACAACTTTTTATCCAAATCCATTTGTCAAAGTCTACTTGTTACCCGGAAGAAAGTAAGTACTACTGAAATAACTTAAAGAGTTAATTTGATTCACTCCTGGTACTCCTTAATGTATCTTTCTTATCAGTATACTGAAAAGTCCCCAGCGATATGCAGGCAGTTATAAGACCTTAAAGAAATATTTTTCAGAGTATCTGATACTCGTAGAACTAAATTCGTGTCAAGCACCTCAGATCCAATATGGGATCAAACATTGGAATATACAATACCATTTCATGAACTATATAGTCATTACCTGGAATTTACGATATGGGATTACGACAGACTCAATGACAACAACGCTTTAGGAAAGCTTGTCATTAGTCTTTCAGGTTATTTTAACTAAATACTGTGAGGGCCTGTCACATATCGGCTTGTATTGTGCTTTTTAACAGTGTATAAGTTCGAATTAGCATAGACTTTTTCTATCTGTTTTCTGCTTTTGTTCTTGATAATTTTTGTTGACTTCGAATGTTCCGTTTTAATCCTTCTTTTGAAATTTACAGGTAGAGATAGAAAGCTAGGCTGTAATAGCAAACGCTTTTCATTTACTTGCAGATCCGTACATTTTGGATGGTACTTCACGTTGGTATCCACTTCATCCAATAGACAATGATTTAGCTGTGCTAGGTTTATCCAGTCCGGAATTCCAAAGAACAGTTAGTACCACAAATGGATTTACCGTGCCTCATTATAATCCAAGTATGGTGCTTATGTTTTACCAAAAATTTAAATATTTCTGAATTGAAATTCCAACTTTTACTCCCCCAAAATTACTGGAAGATGAAGATGACCCGGTAATTTTACTTGGATTGCCGCATTACTTTATTCTGCAGCGATCCTACAGTTCGAAATCTATTTGAGAAATCCCGATTCATCAGCATGAACTTCCATACAAATGATTATTTAATTTGCAAAATCCTGAAATTTTTAGCATGTTTGGATATAAACTGTCCAGCCATTTGATGATCTGCATATTACTGAATTGAACTCAATGGAATCTACATATTTGGTAAGTTGTACGATCTCCAATAACTTCTCAGGACCGATGAATAACTTCAGAATCCTTGTTGTCTGAAGAAGTGTCATCAAAAAAATACTTTTCGTAAACGAATGCCATTCCTGTGTGTATACTTGTATTTCTGACGAATTTTCAGCACTGTTTTGGATTTACCCTCCATTTTTTATTTTCACTCACGCGAATACTTCTATTAAAATTTCTATTAAAATTTTTTTTCTATTAAGAATTTTTCAAAATTTCGGTGTCTTGAAACAAACTTGGCTTTTTTACTGTTAATTTTAGGATTACAATGTCTTCCAATTGTATTACAGTAAAACAGAAGGTTTGTTAGTGTGCGACAATTGTCATTCCGATGGTGTGGAAAATTTAATTTTGTTATTTGACTGATCTTATTGCTTTATGCACCACTACATCTAAAATCAGTTTGTATTTCACTTAATGCACTAGGCATTCCTGTTTACTAGTTGGCTAGTTAGTTTCATAAAGCTGTGACATTTGTTTCTCTGTGTAGTTTGTTTTTTGTATCATCTCATCAGAAGCTTATTACTATGATTTTGCATAATCCATATATCACTTAGACTTGGTTATTATATAGATGGTCATGCGCTAGATTATATAGATGAGTTGGTCATACGGAGAGACCTGAATTCGTTCTGTTCAGTTACTGTTCGGGTTATCCACCGTTAAGATTATAACTCGTGGCAGAAATGATGAAATCAATACAATGTATTTTTAGAATAAAGTGTGTAATGTGTGTAAAATACCAGTAGGATTTTTTTTATTAATTTATCGCTCCTGTTATCAGCTGTATCTAGTTATAGGGTATGTATCATTCATTCACTTATGTTAATGATAAAATTGTGCAAGCACAAAAATTGTTTAACTAAGAACAATTCCTACTATTTCTGTAGGAATAATCAATTAGTTTATCAATTTGTATAGCGCCAGTAGATCTATCAAAGATGTGCGTGGATAAACGATTTCTGTAAGAATTTCTGAATTTCAAACTTTTCAGTTTACATTATATCACATTTTCAATCCTAACTTGGCTTCATCGATTGTCTTGAAATTATCTATATTTAGAAAAGTTAATGAGGACATATTTATATGCTCACATTAAGTGGCTGAAAGCTGGGAAGAGTCCTCAGGAATATTTCATTTTTTTTTCTCTTTGTAACTAAACGATACATTTATTTGTAGTATACGGTTAAGCCAACAATGCAGAAGGAAACTGTACCCATCTTTGATTTCGTGGTTATAGTGGGAAACTTCATAGCAGTTGTCGGGAAACCCGAGAAAAATCTAACACAAATTATAAAAATCCTTAAGATTTCTTCATGTAATCAATTTCGTCATGCTTGTTGCATCTCTATATCCTTTA
>JABVXW010000196.1:0-101281 GCA_013365375.1 Litomosoides brasiliensis | reverse complement strand
ACAATTATTGTTTAGTATAACAATCAAAAATTTGAAGTGAATTAAATTAAATTTCAATTAAATATAATTCAATCACACACACATATATATGTATGTTTTTTGTGTGTGTGTGTGTGTGTGTGTGTGTACGTATGTACGAGTGTGTAGGGATTAAATCACTGAGAAAATTTAGTAGGAATATTCGAAAATATCGGTTCCTTTTTTTTTTTTATTTTTAATGAAAGTGAAATTTTAATTTCTGTGAGGCCGAATTTTTCTCCTTTTTCTAATTCGATAATTTTATGATTTTGTACTTATGTATGATAGATGTTCGATATGAAAGAAAAAGTGGTTTAAATTTTAAAAAAAAAGTGGCCAGTTGGTTTAAATTTAATAATTTCATAAAATTGACAATGAATGAAATAAAACAATGATTTCTGGGAAGTAACTATTGGAGAGCACGTATGAAATGATTCCTTACCTAATAATTGTACCGTTAAAAATTTACAATTAAAAATTGTGGTAAAAATAAATGAAATTTTTAGCATTGAAAATTTAACTTATACTATTGATTGTTTGTTTACTAAATTTTACAAATGAAAAATTTTTTTAGGTTAAAAAACAAAAGGATACAAATTATTGATTTATGTATATAGAACATATGGCTACTTTAACAGGTCAAACATTAGCGGATCGATATTTGATGACAAAACGGCTCGGTGATGGAACATTCGGTGAAGTGCTGCTTGCTAAAAAACTTGATACCGGTGATAAAGTAGCCGTTAAAAGGTTCCTTAAATCGTTTAATTTTAAATTTGATAAATTTTTAACAATAATCTATTAATTTCCTATCATTGAATTATTATGATGTGCTTAATTAATGCTTTATTGATTATTTATGAGTAATTTTTAATTTTTTAGAATGAAAAGGAAATTTTATTCGTGGGATGAAGCAATGGCGCTACGAGAAGTGAAATCATTGAAAAAAATGAACCATCCAAATATTATCAAATTACGCGAAGTAATTCGTGAACATGACAACTTATACTTCGTTTTTGAATATATGCAAGAAAATTTGTATGAACTTATGAAAGACAGGTAAATAAGATGCATGAACAAATAATTAATATTAATTCATCGATTATTTCGGTAAGATATTACTGTAGTTTCGGTAAGATATTACTGTAGGTTTCGGTAAGATATTACTGTTAGTATTTGTTATCGTTGTTATTGTCATTGTTGTTATTGTTGTTGTTGTTATTGTCATTGTTGTTGTTGTTGTTGTTGTTGTTGTTGTTGTTTTTGTTGTTGTTGTTGTTGTCGTAGTAGTAGTAGTTGTTGTTGTTATTTGTTATTGTTTCTGATTAAAAGAAATATTTTAAAAGTAAAAATGAAATAATTAACATTTAATTTTCAATATTTATGATGAAAATTTTTTATTTACGTAGCAAAGTTAAAATTCTCTTTTTTTTGTTTGAAAAATTATTCAGTCGTTGAAGCAATTACGATAATTAGTTAGATATTAGTTGAAGTAATATGTAAATAAGTTTGTTGGTTGATTTTTAAATTACAATAATATTTATTTTCAAAAATAAAATGAACTTATTATTAAAAAAAATCTGTCGTTTCTTTATTACAATCAAAGCCTATGCCCTAAATTAAGAGTAATGAAAATTAATATTTAATTAATTAAAAATTCCCAAGTGCAGCAAATATATTACTGAAACTAATTAGTCATTAACTAAATTAACTGATTTAATAATATCTTTTTCATTTTTCTTCATATTCTGTTGCTAACGTACGTCTACTTTTGTGGTATTAACATTTTACCTAAAACTAATTTTATTTATATTGGAATTTAATAGCTATCAGTTAGTCATTTTAATAGAAAATAACAAAAGATTATTAACGAAATATTTTTTCTTTAAAACAAAAAAAAACAAAATTGTCTGCAAGTCTTTTTTTGCTGCTTTTTTTTATCGATGTATTTTAATATTTTTTCTTAGGAAATTATTTTAAGACATTTGCAACAAGAAAATATGTACAATAAAAATTTTAACTAATTTTATGCATTTACATTATAATAGCAAAATTAGGCAAATTGCCAACAAAATAGATATTTAATTATAGGTGGAAAGAAAGAAGATAGTGGATTGTTAGGCTAAATAATTAATAATCAACGTTGGAAGTATGTCAATTTAATCGATTACTAAATTTTAATCGTTAATTGAAATAAGTAATTATTGATTCGACGAATCCACTCATTTTCAAAAACTAGCTTATTGATTAATTAAATTTGCTCCTCTAACTAATTAGCTATACCAAATGACCACTTCAAATCTATTGTTTCACTAACTATTAGAAATATTATTTTATTGATTAATTTGATTAACATTTAAAGATACACTTCTCAAATATAATGTTTGATGTCACTCAAAAAAAAATGAAAATAAATAAAATGAAGTTATGATGAAATTGAACTTGGAATTTATTTTCAGGTTTCTATCCTTTAATTCTAAATTTGATAAATTATGCTTACACATAAAAGGAATTACTTTGCAAGTGCTAATTAATCATTGTCTTTATACTTATTCTATTATTATTCTATTATTATTTCATATTCCACTTATTCCATTTATGAAAAATATATTTGCATTACAAAAAAATGAAAATAAATAAAATGAAGAAGCTGATGAACAAAAAAAGAACAAATAAATAATAAATTTAAAGCAAAAAAAAAAATTGCGAAATAAATTTTACACATTTTATTTCATTTGAAATTTATTGATTATTAAATTTTAATTGCCAATTGAAATAAGTAATTTATTGACTGAATTTTTAGGGATCGATATTTTCCGGAACATATTATACGGAATATAATTTATCAGGTGTTGCAAGGTTTAGCTTATATGCACAAGAATGGTTGGTTAGCTCTTCTATTCGCAAGTCAAGAATTAATCAGAATTTAAAAAAAAAATGAAAAACTAGAATTAGAAGCAGAAAGCAAAATATCTGAAATTAGTAATTTTTATTAAAAAAATTAAAAATGAATTATTTGAAAATTTTCATCATTATAGCTAGCCGTACCGTAATTCCGTTCTGTTGAGGTTTTTTTCATCGTGACATGAAACCGGAAAATATCATGTGCAATGGTACCGAACTTGTCAAAATTGCTGATTTTGGTTTAGCACGTGAAATTCGTTCAAGACCACCTTTCACCGATTATGTTTCCACTCGTTGGTATGATGAGATTTTTTTTTTGTTTCGTACCGAAAATTTTTTAATTAATTTATTTAGTAATCTTTGATCTTTCATAAAAATTTCTTTGTTTCAATTCAACTTTTTATTGTTTAAAACTGAATTTTATAATGCTAAAGTTCAAACATTTCGGTTAATTAAAATTTTATTTTTTAGAAATTAATATGCAAATGATAATTTTGCTACTGAATGATTTATGTAATAAATTATTGGTTAAAAAAAAAGATACTGATAGGGCGGAATATGAGAGAGAAATGTAATAATTGCATTAATGAATTAGTATCCGTTGCCTAGCATAGCTCAGGTAAGAGAAGAATTAAATTTTTGCAGGTATCGAGCGCCAGAAATTCTTCTACGTTCCACATCGTATAATTCACCAATTGATATCTGGGCCCTTGGTTGCATTATGGCTGAATTATACATGCTTAGGCCATTATTTCCCGGTACTTCAGAATTGGATCAACTTTTTAAAATTATTACAATATTGGGAACACCTAGTAAGGTCAATATTTAACTGCTGTAATCTCACCGAGAGAGAATTGTTGAAAAATGTTAAATTTATTTTACAACTATTAAAAATTGATAGTATAAAGAAAAAATCTTCAAAATATAAATAATTATCCTTAAACATAAGATGACAGAGTAAAAATATACAAATGAAATAAGTGTATTAAGAATAATATCCTTGAAGAAATAAAATTTTTTAATGAAATACCTTTAAATATCAAAAGTCACTTAAATGCAATATCTCCAAATATCAGAAGTCATTTCCTCTAAATATCACAAGTCCCAAAATCGTCATTTCTTCTTAAAGTGTTTACAAGTAAGTAAAATTACTTTCTGTTATAGACTAATTAAGATTTTACAATTGTTGCAGGATGATTGGCCTGAAGGTTATCAATTGGCTGTAGCAATGAATTTCAAATTTCAACAATGTGTTCCAATACCATTTGCAACAGTTGTAAATTCAGTTGGTGATGATGGCCTGAAATTGATGACAGATATGATGCTATGGAATCCGGAAAAACGACCTAGTGCTATTAGTGTTAGTAAATTTTGTAAAACATTAAATTAAAATGCTATTTTTAATTATAAAAATTTATATGACAAAAAAAAATTTTTTGCAGTCATTGAAATATCGATATTTTCATGTTGGAGAAAAATTAAGAGCACCAACGATCAGTCAACCAACAACAACAAACCGAGAAAGCAGTGCTAGCTCAACACTATCCGATTCATTTGTAGTATTTGGTAAAGCAAAATTGAAAACGAATGCTTCCGATACCGGAAATGTTAATGCGGCAGAACGGCATATTAACAGAAATTTACCAATTACAAAGTAATTATGAAATTAAAAAAAAATTAAATTTACCAATTACAAAGTAATTACGAAATTAAAAAAAATTACTTTTAATCCTTTTCCATATTTAATTTAAATATTTCATTTAACTATAACAGTATTGTTAAGCTATGACTAATTAATTAGAGAATGCAATTACAGGCTGCTCGATGAGCCATCAAAGAGTGATACACTGTTAGATAAGAATAGTCATACAATCTCTGGTACGGTAGTTATGAAAGCTAAATTACCTGCCAAGGAATTATATATGTCAAAATCAAGATATATGCCTGGTTTGTACTGACAGTCTTTTATCATTCATCTCTTTTAAAATAGTTAAAAATTTTATTAGAATTATTCAAATTTTTAAATTAAAACTCTATTGTTAATTATTTGTTAAGCAAAAATTTTTCTAATCAAAATTTAAATTTCACAATAATCAATAATAACACATATCTGATAATTTTGAAAGGCAATCAAATCATTTCATTCTTCTCTAGGTTTTATAGTAAATCAGATAAATCAACAAAACACTGATCCAACAAAACGATCAAATCAGAAGCCAAATCCAGCAAGATCAGCAGTACAAGCTCGTTTCGAATACGCTTATGGTAGTTTAAATCTTTTCACGTAAAAAAACAATTTCTTTTTGATAATATTAACTAATGAAATTTCTAATAATAAATTCATTAAAGGTTATGTACCGTCATTTGGTGTCCGGAAAAATCCATTAAATAATCAAAGTACAAAACCATCTGGAAGAATTGATTGGACAGCAAAGTAAGGTTTAAAATTAAAGAAAAACTACTTTATACTTATCTTACTTTTTACTACTTTATACTTATCTTACTAGTGATAGCAATAACTTCTTATAATTATAAGCAAACTAATTATTGAGGAATAAAAGATAAATTATGAATTTTTATAATAAATTTTGCAGATATATTCGACAATAAACAGTATGATAGGTGTGCATCGATAATAATCGGCCCAAATTGCTACCTTTTTTACCTGTTTTATTCTTGGTAACTGTAGTATGCTGACAGTAAGTGATTGAGAATGATCGATTTTTGTTAAATGTGTGGTAATAGTTTGTGAATTAAATCTTATAAAATTTATGAAAGGGAGTTAGTCCCGTTGTCACTTCTGAAAAGGTTTAATATTATTCAACCTCCTCTTTCTAGGTTACTGCTAAATTAGAAAGAGTAAGAATTCAAGAATAGCTAGTATATTTTATGTAAGAGATATGATTTAATTATGAGAACCTGTAATATGTTTGATTTATTTGAGGAAAAAAACGTGTAATAATGCAACCAAATCAGTATAAAAAAACGATAAGTACGGAAAATTAAATAATCATCATATCATAAAGTCATTCACTGGCAATTGACCCATTAAAAAAAACCAGCAAAATAAATTAAGTAGTAAACATGGCTGAAACATAATGTATATATTCCCATACGTCAGTCTGCCCTAATTGCAAACGCCAAATTACTACTATTATTATTAAGAGTGTCTACGATTGAACATGTTCCAATTCTTAAAACACACAAATCAAGTTATGAGCACATCACTCACTTGTAAAATGGGATGTTAAGAAAAATGTGAAGGAATTGGAAAATGAGAAAAGAGAGAATACACAATGGCAAAAAGATATAATTTAAATTGAAAGACATTGAATGATATAAATGTTTCAGGATTTAAAAAAAACTACATCTGACAGTGATGTTTCATTGAGTTTTTTCCATGTAAATAATAACATCTGAATGCATACGTTTATGTTTCCGAACGGAAGAGTCCAGTTTTATCGGGGAGAAGTAGACAGCACATAAAAACTTCATTTACACATGTAAGTGAAGGTAATTTTGAAAGCCAAATAACTTAGATGACACTATATCCTGCTAAATTAAACCGTTGAAAGTTGTACGAAGAAGGATTTTCGCATGAAAAGATCTCTTCCTATCAGAAACAGAAAAAGTGTTATTTTAACTTTTCATTGCGCACAAACAAGATGTGTACAGCTTTTGATCTTCAAATATGTTAAAGGAAAAATGAAATGTTTTGACAGAAAAAAAAGTACTGTAATCGGATGATACATTGTATCCTAAATTACATACATTCATGAGAAAAGTGAGGCACTACAAGATGAAGCTGATTGCACCGTTTTTAGACTGTTTTCGGAATTGTTCTCTGATTGGAAGACATAAGTTAGTCCACATGATATTTAGCTGAGAGAATTTCGTTCGTTTCGCGGAGCCGCTGAGCATAATCTTTTGCCTAAAAAGAATTGGGTTAAAGGTGATGTCCAACTTAATTTTTGTTGCTTTGAAAAGAAGATTTACATAACTTCATAATTCTTTTTCTAGTTTATCCCCTGATCACTATCGTTAAATAAAGTGGTGGACGAAAATGCCCTCAATCCTAAGACTGTAAAAGATTAAAATTTGAAGGCATAACGCAAAAACAATCATCCTAAAAGTCGTGAAACATTTTTGTAACAACCGAAAAACTTACATCAATTGTATTTTCAGTATCCGGAATTCCAAGTAAAACTCGAGCAGCGCGCCTACAATCCACGTCTTTATCGGAAAGCAGCGTTTCGAGACTATGATGTATTATTGATGAATCATATGATCCACACAAAACGTATCCACCACGAGTTTTTGAGAGGGATCGTACGAATGCTAAGCGTACATTTGCTACAGCTAAAAATTTGAATGTGTCATTTTCCGGTCTTTATTGCAACCTTCTCTGCTTGCACTTTCATCTTTAAACTGAATCTAACGTATAAGTCCTATATATGACTGAATAAAGAAATCAAAAACATAATTGCTGAATATATCTGAAACTAAACACTTACAATCTCCGGCTAGCCTTATCAAATCATTCAGTAGCAGCAATGAGAATTGGTCGTAGTTTAACAGTTCACTTTCCAGACTTTTTTCACAAAACAAAGCAAATCTAAAAATAACGCAAGGAGATTTGCATGAAACAAACATAATAGTATAGAGCTTCCCCAAGGACTCGGACACTAAAATAAAATGGCGAAAGAGAAACAATCAAGAAAACATATTAGATAACTCACGTCTGCCTCCTTCGCCAGCTCATTGACCGGGCAAATCCCTTCACAATGTCATCAACAAATGAATCCGTGATGGGAATAAATGACTTGTCAGTTCTGCAGGAATCAGTACAATCCGAAGTCCACTCTTCGCTAATAAACTTTCCTAATATTCTTGCCAACAGTACAGTTGCTTCCTTTCGCACATCCGATATCCTATCTGAAATTAAGAAAATATGATTTCAATACATAAGTTGTAATTGTACTTCCTCTTCTCGACTCCGCTTATGGTTGAGAAATTCAAACAAAGCAATAAAATTCAAAAATCAGCAGTTCCGTTCCTAACTACTGATTTCCTACTTAAAAAATTGAAAAATTACCATTAGCTAACGTTAAAGCTATAGCGGCCAAATATTCATTAATGTCATGCATAGAAAAGAGATCGCACAGGAGAATACACTGCCTGAAAAAGAAAATCAGTTTTAAAATTAAAAAAATAAAAAAATCGACAAGGAAATAGATCTACTCAACCAGCACCGTCTTAATGGAAGAAGACATCACTACAACTACTGGTATTGGGTCAACAAAGGAAGCGAAACAAATTTACCTGACGTATTCATATCTATACCTCCAATTACGTCCAGTATCAACATCGGAATGCAAAAAATTTGGTAATACAGACAATAATTTTTGCCTTGTAGCAGGTGTTACCAGCTGAAAAATGACGAATATCTACCCATTGTTTCTGTCCAATACAAGAATGATATTCACATAAATGACTAATCAAAATGCTACGCACAAGTACGGCTAGTAGGAAAGTTATAAATACTTCCCAAAGATTTTATTTAACCCAATTAGAGCTCAATGAATCTTATTTTCAATTATTAAATCTACAAAAGTATATGAGTAAATATTTCTGGTAACTATAAACCTACTTTAAAAAAATCGTACAAATGATTCAGTAACCCGAGTTTCACATCTTCTACATCTTCCATAAATCGTTCAAATATGGGTACCAAATGGACGTCTGCATTTTTTTCTCCAATAATTGCTGCGATTTCGTGGATCGACGATGCTACCGTCTGTCGAACACGCCACTAAAACCGTTTAGGACTAAAGTTCAAACATTGCTTCTGTCACTGTTGTGGAAAGATCGAAAAATTTATTTACCTACAGGAGCAAATGAGCAATATTTCTACATTTACAGCAAAAAGGAAGCGGCAATTGAGAAAGCAGCTTATATGTGTAAAATATTTACATACACCGCAGTTACAACTTTATGATGAGATATGAAACAGATTTGAAATCACACTGCTATTCCGACTTCAACGTATAATTTGGATGAAGCTTTGTGGCAAAATTACGAAAAATATACCTGCACATCTGATGCTAACTGTTTGTAAGTACCCATAATACAATGCCAGTTATTGCGACCCAGGGTAAAAGCAACAGCTGGGAAACTGTGAGCACACTGCCGATTTATTTCACTATCTGTATTATCACATGGTGAGACCATATGCACAAAACTGTCAAGCAGAGCTTGTGGTATGACCATCTGAAACTTTATTATGCTTAAATAATTCTTCTTTAAATTACCACTTCGACTCTCAACTACATCAGAAATAGAAGTGAGAAATACTAATAACAATGATGGTTGCAAGTGGACGAATGCTTTAAAAGTCATAAACCAATTATCAATTTGCCTAAAAATGGAACCTGGCTTCTAATATTTATTGCTGATGATGTCGATTGCTTATCTTCATCATCTTCAATAGAATCAGTTGATAGACATGTCTTAGATAAAACTGTAGTAGCACCACTTATTTCACCCGAAATTCCATCCAACTCATCCAAATCGTCCTCCTCCATAATATAACTATCGTATTCCGGATGTTTTTCAACTGTAGTTTCAGTGTCCTGAAAAGTTTGCACTTCAACTCGATGTTTACGTTGAACATATTATAAAATCTAGATATAAATCTAACAACACAACACAAAAGGTGGGCTCTCACATTCGATGACAGAATTATATATTTCCCAAGTCTACAATTATACACTTAAATAAGTCATATATTTAATCGTGGTTATTTAACAGAACAGCACGATGCTTGCTTCCTGCCACTTCCAGCTAAACACAATGGATTAATTTTTCTTTATTAAAACTGTTTAAATGAAATTGGGAGATAGTGTCAACTGTACTGGTAGGAATAGGCTCATAAAGACAGTTATTACCAATGGAAATGCGGAAATTGACAAATTGATGCAACGGTCATTGCATTAAAAAGAAAACTTACATCCACTCTGTGTTTTGATACATTGTGAAATAAAGCTGAACGTCGCTGAAGAAACTCAGCTACCAGCTTCTTTGTATCATTCTTATCCTTCTTTGTATTATTGTTATTATAATTGGCAGCTGTACTTTTCCCATATGACCTTAAATCAATGTCAAAAGATTCTGCTGACCAATACATTAGAGGAGAATAAGCACTTAAATCGTCGCTATCGTCATCCATTTGCGATGGTTCCTGAAACAAAGAAGTTTTAATTTTAACGAAACTGTTCCAAACTAAAGTACTTTGTCTAACTAAAGTACTAAATCCAACTTGGACATTCATTTAAAAATACAATACTCCACTTGATCTCCGGATGTACTTCATGGGTTCTCAAAATTTCTGGATGAAAATATTTTCTATCTGCTCAGTAGAAGCCTCATTACGATGAAATTCGGAGAAAATTTTCCAGAATTTTCGGTTTTCTAAAGAAACTTTGCCTCAAAACAAATTTCTATATCGTCGTCATCAACATCCATCGGACATGGTTCTTCGATGTCATCGTCTTCTTCACTATCACTTTCATCAATATCAGCAAATGTCAATTTTGTTAAGTCGGGATGCGTTGAACATGATGCCGCAACACCATTTTCAATATCCAGATCCATACTAAATAATAAAAAAGAAAAATGCTGCTATAAAATTCGTTGTCATTTAAAAGAATGTTGAAGCTAAGTGTTTTTTATTGTTATGAGATGATGGTTAGAAATGCAGAGGGTAATGGAAGTCAGAAACATCTTAACACACCAATTGTATTACTGTCCATCTAAAATATATCTAAAATTATAATAAGAGGCCTGTGAAGAAAATTAATACTGGCACTACCAACTTATGTGAAGTCATCATTGCATTAGGCTATAAAACGAAAGATTTATCTAAGTTGTTGCCATAATGAGGATGCTTGTTTTTAAAAAAAATTACAGCAGTGATAACGCAGTCAATAATGAAGAAATTAATAACTTACGAATCATAAACAAGCGAGTCATTTAAGGCATTACGATCACTCGATACGGCCCATGAATCCAACAAGCAAGTTAATTCATTCAAAATATAACTGAAATTTAAAACAATTCTATGTGCCAGAAAGTTATCAATTTTCATCACCCCGGTATGTATAAATTTCTGAACAGACATTGTTCAAGAATTAAGAACAAGTTGATTTGCAAAGCTTACCTGTAATTCCGCTCTTACATATAATAAAATCTTCATATTTTTCAAAGCTAATTTTCCACTACCGCTCAAGATGTAATTATGTTCCGTTACATACCAAAAGAACATGCAACGTACTTATGTAACTGAATGAATATAACTTCATGAACAACCTTTGATCCGGAGGTGATGATGAAGCCGAAGACTCTCTTGATTTATGAGTTGCATCCAATTCGGGAAATACAACGCCTGGAGGCAGTTCACAGTATAGTTCATTTTCTTCATCTTCTATAACTGCTTCATTACTTGTGTTATCATTTCGCATATTTTTACCATCCTCTCCTATATCTGCTGAAAAAAAGGAGAAATTAAATCAATTTGCTCAAGTTTACGTAAACTCAAAATACAGAAAATTAATAAACGAATTTAGTTGAAATACTTGTCAGTAAAATCAAAAATTGTAGTAATAAATGTGAGCAATAAATATATTACAGAAACAATTCAAATCAATTCAAAATATGACACAAAGAAAACTCCTAAAATCTTCCTAAAAAAAATAAAAACCGATATGATAATGAACAAATCTCTCGAGGTCTAAGACAATCATACAAACGAGCCACCAATACCACCTGAGAGTAAATAAATGGATCATGGAATATGACATTCTGACACAAAACTCATAAAAACTTTTTTGAAAATAACACAAGGAACTCACAATTCGCAATGACCAGTCGGCCATCCCTTATTTCGAGATTCATACGATTTTCGTCCGCAAATGTTGCAATAAAGCGACCAAGCTGTTGGAATGCAACATGTGTTACCTGCAAAAATAGAACGTGAACAAATGTGAAACTTACTTCCCGGGCTTTTGGAAGCATACCTAATAAACTTGACCTTAATAAAGTTACTTCTCACAACGGCCGCATTAAAAACGATGCTTAAATGCTTTATACACACTATGAAAAACAAAAGCTAGGGAACAAATATGTGTAAAAATCATTGGTAATGATCGTATCTTTAGTGATGGAAGTTCATTTTAGAAAAGATCTTCCATAAAACATTATTGCACTATTTCAATGATCACATTAATCCTTCCCATTTCACCTAATCTTTAGAAGAATCAGAATAATTTCGCTGTATCAGTTAATATAAATAAATAATAATGTAGACCTTTGTTTTTTGATGTTTTGTTTTCCATAGAAATTATGTGTTCTCAGTTCTTTTCTAATCTTTACGTCTTTTTGTTGTTATTATATTCATAATTTTTATTCTCGTATTGTTTTCTTTTTCTTTTCTTGTTATATTTTTGTTTTTTTTTTTAGTAAACAGGAGGGATAGGGTAGGGAGGGAAGAGTGTAGCATAATAGAGGATATATTCAATTCCTACGCGAAAGCAATGAATAAGTGAAGTAATTAATCGAAAGAACAAATACAAGATCAAATGAACTTTATGGATTTAAGAAAAAAAAAGATTATAAAAGTAAAAATTACCCAACGTGAAGTGTCATGAAGTAGCGTAATGAAACGTGGAGCAAGCTTGCGTTCTCTTGTTTCCATTGTGCAATTATTTGCAACATCAACGAACACCTCACATGATGACTTTCGTACACCCCATGCCACATCCACACTTGATGTCAGTAGAAATGGTACCGCAAACTACAAAATGAGAGGTAAACAAAATGAATGGTGGAAATCTTGAGGTTTAAAAATCTTTTGAAGACAGTAACCTCTATGTGAACTTTTTTTTCACTTTCAAAAAATTTTTTCATAAATTTCATTATTCATCTTCATTGTTCCTTCGTTTCTCAGTTACCGAAATAATTTTAAAATATATAAAAAAATTAGCACAAATAACTTTGTACTCTTTTATTCTACTGTTGGAGATGCTGTTAGTGCTGTACGGTACGTTATGTTTGAGGTTAATTTTGATTGATATGTTTGAATTAATCATTCTAACGATGGTGTTTCTATGTTCTTTTAATTAATTTATTTATATATTTTTAAGAGGTTCACATTTGCTAACTCTACCTGTTCCGTGAAATTTCTCCCGAACATTACTGCTAATTTCCCCAGAATCATTACACATGTCTGAAATTGATAGAATAAATTATAAGAAATCAAAATTGATTAATTCAATATTTATTCTAATAGCAATGTTAAGTATTGTTTGATGAAAAGTAATCAAATTCACATTTTAGCATAATGTGTACACATATTCCTGACCGAAAGTTACTTGTGTAAATGACAGAGCCTGAGATGAATAGCAATTAAATGAGTGAAATACCAAAACTGTTCTACTAGTTATAAATAAATAAATAAGCTAATAAAATGTGAAGTATCATAATAATTAGCATCCTAATTAAAATATATCAAATCCTCTTAAATTGATTGGACTGTCTATTAAGTTAATCCAAATCATAAATTCTGATCCTCTTCTGCCTATCATTTACAATAATAAGTTGCACTTCAGCTACTATAGGTATTAATGAGGTATTAACAAATGTACTTGAACGATTAGGAAATGACAGCTGCTATTACCATTCTTTTACATTGAATATTTAAATTTTAAATTTATCATTACTCGCATTTTCATGCTTACAATTTATTTCTTCGCCTGATATTTTAGTTTCATTTACAACCGTTTAATCCCTTTCCTATTTTCTCACTTCATGCATATATTTTTGTTTACCAGTTCAGTTTCAAATTTTTCATATTGTGTTGTTATTACCATAATGTTAATAGTTTCGAATTAAAATTTCATCTAACATTTCAAGCATGATATTTCGCAAAAATCTCTTATCAACTTTAACTTAACTAAATTACTAGCATGCCGTACTGTTACTATTAAACATCATTAAGTAATCAATATATCACATTTCATTTTATCTTCTCAACAAGATCATAACCTATGCCATCCTTTCATCTGTTGTTTAATTGATAATTTATCTTACATTAGTTTAATTACATAAAAAATCCACAACTCTCGTATCCTACCTACCACATCCACAAATCTAGTAAAACAAAAAACAGCAGAATTTGATTAGCTTGCAGTATGGTGCTGTTGTTCTTTTAAGCTTATTCTTTTTCTCTGTTGTTGAATGTTTCGAAGAAAATCAATAAAATTTTCTCGGCCGTCCTTTGAATAACGCAGTTCATTCAGTGGATAAATAAATGTCATGCCAATTTCAGCTTCATAATTCTTAGTAAGCGTGACAACAGATAAGATGACTGACTCAAATTGAAACAAGACTCAAGCCATCATAGAAGATTTAAAATCTACGGTCTACATACTTACGATCATTCAAAGCTTACATGATTTTACAACTTGGAAGAAATTGGAATTTGCCCGCCAATTTTTGAAATTTCAAATGTCACATGGTACGATTTTAACGGGGATGTTAGTTTTAAATTAATTGGATTTAATTTTCCAGTGTAGCTCAACGAAATTTTATCAAAAGCACTGACAACTATACACCTAGTTATATCTCCGGTTCATAATACATCTGTATTGATTACCTTGATTTCTAAAATTAGCGTGACGATATGTGCTCGCTTCACTGTACCACAGTAGACGATAAACTTCCTGCTCATTTATTGAACTTCCTTATATTTCTCCTTTTTTATCATTCTTAGGTATATTAGCACACACTTTCTTTGCGGGTATTTCATGCGTGAACATTCATTCCGCCAGTCATCTGATTCTTCGAAAATGCTCAGATGATTCACTCTCGTAAGAGGGACAAATGCTTTTCTGTACACCTTCATATTTTATATTTTCAAGTGCGTCAAATTCTCACCTCAGTAATTCAAAAATTCAAGCCTCATAAATCAATCCTAACGAAAGATGTCCTCGAATAGCTAACGAAGAAGCAGTACTACACTACATATCAATGCCGATCATTCTTTGTCCGCTAATTTCAACCCTACTCACTGAGTGATTTGGATATCACAAAAACGTCTCAAATGTAGTGCGAGATGACAAAGTGATTTGCCTTAACAAACGAATGTACTGTATTTTCTTCTCCCTCTCATCTGTTGTGGAGCTTTTCTAAAATAAAACGACAGTTTCGTAAAAAAAATTAGAGATCGGTGGGGTAACTTTTCATTGCTAAAGCAATCAAGCCAAAGCGCCTCTCCTCTTCCTATCTCTTTTCTCTCCTCTTTCCCTCTTCTTTTAGATAATCTTTTTCTGGCACAAAATGAAGGGAAAAAGGATGTTTCACTATGTATTATGTGTAATTTGTGTCATATGTTTGTGTGTGTGTAAAATCCACGTTGGAAAACTATGTGGAGTAAATGGGAAATGATAACGGCTTGCCAGAATAACCTTTGACCGTAATACTAACCCCTCCCCCACCCACTAAACTAATCCTTCATCCACTAAAATGATGAATCAAAATGGAAACCTCTGGTCTTTTTGGCGCAAGCTCAACTTACGAAATAACCATCCTTCCCTTCTCCCTTCCATATTTTCACCTTTCTCTTCTCTTACCACTTCCCAACCAGCTCCAGGAATCGATGGTCGCCTTACTGATCGAAAGAATGTTTCTGACCTCCTCTCTACCTGGATACTAAATTGAGACTTATGATTGCCATAGTCCATACTCAAAAGTCTTCTCAATTTCGAAGTCAATCTTTCTCCCCCCCTACAATTCACATATAAACATAGGATGAAGTCAACATCTGCATAGGATCAGTATTCATCAAAGAACAGAGTATTCTCGAACTGCTGCACTAATTTCCAGAGGGTGAGACATTACACATCAGTGCATCAAATCAACCGGTGAATAAAAATGACCTCTGACACTAATAATCCCCATGTATCCCATCTACTAAAATGGTTCAATCCCTTTACCTTCATGGCAAAAAGTTTACTCTTAAAAAAGAATCTTAATGTTCTGTATGATGCAATTTTTTAGATATGTTCTAGGCGTCATACCGGAATTTAACTTGAAAATAAAACTTTAGTATTACTTTCCGAATATGAAATGCTGTATCTTGCAACAGTATGCTATATCTGCCGAGAAAATTTTCGAAAATCCATCTCTTCGTCAACGCTCCTGGCCATGTGACAATTTTGCAGAGAAGCTGAAAATATTATCAGCATTATATCTCTCGCCTTAATTACGCTGTTGTCTATTCCCCCTCCACCCACCTCTCCTCTGCTTTTCAGGTATATACTCTGTTTTCTTCAGGAACTTTATTATTCTCAATAGCTCAGCATACAAAAAAATTCCGGTGTACGGACAGTTTTCAATTAGCAAACCAAAAAACACAGCTCATCATAAATGTGAATCACAACTTCACCTTTGTTAACATTAATTTTCTCAGCACTTTTATTTATCAGCTTAAATTATTTTTAAAAAGAACATCAGATGTCGTTAATATTTACATGCTACTTGCAAATACATCACTTTTAAAGTTTCGATGACATAATGGGAACAATCAAAGTACCAGTAAATGACAGCACTAACAGGATAGACACAGAAGTAAGCCACTTCTCAGAGAGTTCTCAAACTAAAACAAATGAGATACATTTCCACCGCATGCCGTACACATCATAACCAAAACATATCTAATAATTTACAATTTCCACAGCATGTTCAGAATGAGGGGAATTAGTGAAGGATTTGCTGGGGGTCTGAAAACATGGATATTTTCTAATACAGCAGATCACAAAGTAACCCAGATTTTACATGTACTACTAAAACATGAAAGAACGGATGAGAGAGCAGTTCCGCCCGATGGACAGCGCAGCGTATTCGACGTGTCACTGAGGCATAGGGTCATGCGAGATGCCTAAGTCAAGCCTGAAAAGTATCTGATGCTAAGTATGTGTATGTTACGATGAGACGACAAGCGCACAACACATCAAAGCTGGCTGTGATATGAATTTCATTTAGCGACACATCACCGACCACTTTGACGTGTTGGAGGAGTCCTTTTCGATGAATTCTCGAAAAAGAAAACCACCGAACCGATATGGATGAGGATTACCCGAAGGGTAACACGCCATGATTTCGCAGATCAACGACGCGTGAACTCTAGCAAAGTAACTATGAAATTTACAAACCTAACACAAACGTAAAACATAACAACATACTATAATCAGTCACAAATAATTCGAACGCAACATCTTTCGTTAAGCACCGCCAAAAATATTTCCTATCAGAAGCGAAACTTTATTCGACAAGCAAACAAAATTAACAATACTCACAAATGCAAATGAGCAACTAGTTGTTCCCCACACCTGTACCACATCCTAATCCTCTCAAATGAAAAAGGTCTAATCCAAATAACCACTCATCTCAATTATCCAGAAGTACTCATCCATTCAAGTTTACTTCCCAACCACCCTTTCGGGAAATAAAGCTCCGGTTCTAGATCCTCTCAGCCTCAAATCACCAAACCAATCAAGGTTCAACCCAGCTTCGATATTAACCTGATCATAGGCGACCATTCGAGCATAATTTCAGCTGATTTGTGACAAATATGATGAATAGCTTTCGATGCACCACTTCTAACGAAGCTCGTTCACAAATCTTTCCTAATAAAAGACCTAAAAATTCTGCCACAAAACCCGACATACAAACCGTAGTGTGTACGCTGTAAACACTTGGAGCACAAGACAAGGAGGAAGGGAGGATAAGAACTCCGAGCTCACAGTGAAAGAAAAAAGGGCAATATATCTCGAAAAAAAAGTCTGTAAGACATCAAATCTATAAAAATGAAAAAGTGAGAAATACACAAATTAAAATGAGGGGAAATAATCGTGAGAAATAATACCAACTGAAGGAATAACACATCTCAATCATAGCAATAACTTCAACCACTAGCAGGTTTATAATTATCACGATACATTAATATACATATAAAAACAGTTCCTTACGACATCAATATTACTATGTCCCATTCTTACCTTCATATTCAATAAATGAAAGATATCTCCCTTCTCCTCCCTCTCCTCCCCCCACGCACTACTACAACCATTGCACTTCTTCCTGCGTCAAGTATTGGAAATAGACACAACATGGTAGAATACTTGCAATACCGCTTCTTCATCGACACACTGTTGAATACAAACCCTAACTCTCATCCTCGTCCTTATCAGAGGGAAATGAAGTTGAAACGGGGTGATGAAAAAAAATGAGGAAACGAGGCGCCATTTGCTTCAGGGACACCTGTCGTATTCTTTTCTACCCCATCATACTTTTAAAGCAGCTGTAAGATTTGATTGTGCAAAATATAGAGGGAAGAACTTTTCGTTCTCCCATGAAGCTTTCCTCTCTTCCTTCTTTCCCTCTCCTTTCGTCTACTTTTTCCCATACTCTCTTTACTACTGCTATTACTACTGCAACATCAACTACTATCCCTCCGACAGATATATACATATTCCCTGCATATGACAGTCTTCTCGTTCAACAACGGTAAATGGAATAATGTCTTTGTCTCCTCTACTTTATACTTTCCACTCTTCTACACTAACATTACACGTACTCAAATATTTCACTCCACATAAACCCCTAATACAGCAGCATTATCGTTACCCACACCTATCACATCACATTATGATTACTCTTTCATTCGACAATCCTCCGATGTGATGCAAAATGGCAATATTCCCATCTGCTACTTTACTCTCACCCAAATAAATACCTAACATTATGACACACAAAAAAAGATTTTTGTTTTTGTGTTACAATTATGCATTATGTAGCAAGTAGGAGTCAGAATTACCTCAGGTACCTCTACTATTTTTCCTAAATACAGCACACTCTTCTTCCTTATGCAAAAAAAAGCAAAGCATCGTTGTTTGCTGTAACTACCCGGGCTACCCATCCGCATAATCACTATAGGCCGCTAACGTCAGAGCTCTGTTACTTCCGTAATAAAACTCTCATCACCACTTATTATCTCAATTAATAAGGAAACACTACAAATGACACTGCTGATACAATCACCAAAATTACTCTCCTATATGTGTAGCAAAACCAGAGCAAAAAATAAAAGCACTAGGGAATTTCATCACTAAGAAAAAGATGAAAAGAAGCACCGCCACCTCTGTCACCAATGCTTATCATCAATCGTTTTAAGTTGCTTCCTAAAATAAATGTCGCTTGCAGAACAAATACAGGCCCAATCAAGTGTGCAGTATTTCTCTATCAATTACACCTGAACCAAATCGCGCTCAGACGACTAACAATTTCAATCCTTCCTGTCAAATATTCCAGTCTAAAATAAACCACAATTTGTGGTTGCATTTTCAAGTTGTCCGTTTTTATACTTGTTCGGGATTACTCAACGTTAATGAAATTCTGCAGTGTTCTATATATTTTAGCAACATATTTCGCACTTACATATACTGCAGATATAGCGAACAGCACTGACAATTTCACTGTTCACTATAACTGTTAACAGTCAAATAAATGTAGCATAAAGATACAATATTACTCCTCACAAAATAACACGTATTCATACGATAGCTTCAGTTTGAAACTACAATCCTTCCTCGTTAGTAACATAAAACAGATAATCTCCCAAATTTCATAAATGAATTCTTCCCTAACCGAAGCCATCCAAACAGTGCGAAAGTTGATTAGTTCATTTAGACTTGACAGTAACAGGAAAAAACCACTGGGCTTCCAGTTTTCACTAGTCCAATCAGCACCCAGGGCACACGAGAACATTGATACCAGTATCAGTAAAGGTAAAAACAGATTCTGATTATACCAGTACCGCACAGCATTAGCAATAAGTTTTGCGATAGAATAAGATAGTACTTGAATCCTCGGCAGGTTAAAGTGATGGCTTACTTCATCGAAAATTTAGTGTCGATTGAGATTATTCTGGGCAAATTTCTAATATAATTGGGACAGGATGATTTGTAAGTAGGGGGCGTCGCCGTGATACGAGGCGAAAAACAGAATAGTGATACGACCTTCAAATTCTAACGTCTCACTACCCATGTCTTTCACCACCGACACACAGCATGCTCCAGAAGGTATAGTTTGTTTCTTCCGGTATACACATTATCAAATTACACCCCTTGGGGCGATTCCTATAAATTGAATTTCAAATCCAATTTCAGTACAATACATTTCATCCTAGGTATCCACCTGGCTCAAAATGTGACACCCGAAAAACCCCCTCGATGATGCAAAAATGATTCTACCCCGTCACATAGCATATTGGTATACATAAAAAATAGACACGTAGGAGTGTAATTTGACCTGGTGTTTCAACTGTACAATAGCACGGAGATAACAAAAATATTTCTTACATCAAAAGCGGATCCTAACTTTTCCACACAGATAACATGCTTATTCACACATTTCGCAAATAGAATACACCACAGAAAAACGACGTGTGACATGTGCTGAATTACCTTCTTAGAAAACTGCAAGACCCACATTCAAGTTACAAGCACTCACAATATCGCATCTAATAAATGCCTTAAACATCGAGCAGTGAACAAAAGAGGTTATTCAAAAACCGCTTATAAATAATCTCAAACAAGCCAAATATTAATCAATGGCAATGGAATTCAAGGGCAGAAAGGACTCTAATTATCACTCTTTTGATGAAACGCTGCTCGGTGCTTGAATGCAAGCTCCCTAATCAGCATATAAGACAAATTTACAACAAAAAATACAAAGATAAAGTCATTGCTAAAGTCGGACATCAGGTTTCATGTAACTTTCAGCTTAATACCCCTAAAATTCATAAATCAAAGGGACAACAGCAGTGACTAGGAACTAACCATTAGCGATTCCACTCGTTGGTCGTCAGTGACGTAGTGCGAATAATCAGATGAGCAATAACAGTGCCCGAACAGTGTAGGACAAATCATATTTTGCAAACATCCTGAAATATGGAACTCTAAATATGAAACACAGATTAGTCTTCCTACACCTACAAGTCTTATACTATATACTCTATAAACTCCGAATATAAAATTCGAATACAATAAAAACAGATTGATGTCCACAATAAGTTTATTTAAATACAATTACAGTTCAATTCACTAATCCAATTTTCACTAATGAAGCGCATGACATTATTAGATAGTGATATCAAAAAATTGTCTGAGGAGTATAGATACCACAAACACTTGAGCTACGACCAATGAAGAATTCAAACTCATAATTATGATCGATAAATCCAATGAGGAATAATGGCAGCAGTAACAGAGAACAGTCGTTGCAACGCTACAACGACGCTCAAGGAAAAAAATGACCCAGTGAATAACGATAATGATCCATAGTGATGAGATGCAACAAAGCAAAAGTTGTTGTATGTACATGAGTGTATCGTATGTCAGTGCGATAAATATTGGACAGTGAGGGCAGAAATCTGAGAGATGAGATGATGGAGCAGAGGTCGGGGATGTTGCTACAGCTGTTGTTGCTGCGGCAACAAATCTGCGGTACGATATGGAAGGAGGATTACCGTCAACAGTGACACTTGTATTTGGGAGAAATGGGAAAAGCGGAAATTGCAGTGGAAGGATGAGGGAAGTGTTGTATGCATCCGATGAAGAGTGATGAATCGAGCGCAGCGGGAAGATGAAGCAGGGTCACATCGTGACAGAATGAAATGGAAACAGCTGTATTTATTGTCGACAAAATGATAGCAGCATTTGATGCGATGCAAACAGGGAAGGTCAAGTGATGAAGGAATGACGGAGGTTAAAGATGGAGGGATAGAGCGAGTTGAAAACAGATAGGGTTCTATCTATCGGTGCATGGCCAAATCATCCCAACCCATCCAAATACAACCCAACCTATTCCTCTCTGGCAATATGCACGCACAGAGAATGCATTAGAAACAGCCAACTCGTGGAAGCAGTTAAAGCGACAAGTTCGGGGACCTTCAGCAGTGGTAAACTACCCCTACCGCCGCCACCATCACAATCCTTTCTCCTCCGTTGTTGGCAGAGTGGCATGACCCTCCCTCTCCCAGTTAGTTTTTATGTCTGCCAAGTGAGAGCAAGCAAGCGACACAATAACGAGTGAGGATCATGAAGGCGGACTCACTTTCTTTTCCGCCTCCCGCCCATTACATGAGATATATTCCTACCCTCTGACGGTTTCCTCCATTTCTTCTTGAGGTCCCAATCAGACGCAGGTGATGAAAGATGAAGGAGAGAGTGAAGGTTTATGTTTGCTCGCATCTGCAATTAGCAAAGGATAAGCGAAGAGTTGGGGAGAGAATGTGGTACGCGACAACGGAGAGAGTCTAGTCAAACAGGAGAAAAATGTGGATGGCATTTTTGGTATCTCACAAAAAACTCCGCCGAGATGTGCGAAAGAGTATGTTCACCAATTGCATTCACCCTACTCTGCCACTCTCACAGTCACTCCACCCCTTTCTCCCACAGAGTTAATTCCAGTTATTTTCAGCAAGCACCCCTCCCATCCCTCTTCTCTCCCCCTTCCCTCCCCCTCTTCTACTGCTGCATCAGGGCCCTCCCTCACATCTGATACTTCCATCGATCGGTCGCGTGTGAGCTGACATAACAGCGACGATTTCGCAAAAGTAGATGAAACGTCTTCAGCAAGAAATACCAATGTGTAGTAGCAGCAAGGCGATGTTGGAAAATATCAAGGGGCAAGTAGGAGTAAGTTTAGCAGGAACAACATAACACGTGTCGCTAAAGTATTGCTTGGGTCAGCAAACCTTGATGGATAGGTGCTGGATGACGTGGACGATGTCGGGAGGAAGGAAGTATCCCATCCTTCATTTGTTTTCCAGTTAGCACTTAAGTCGACTCATTTCAACTTTAGTTCAAAGACAATCCTTTCTCACTCGTACATGTACCGGTCCCGGTTGCAGTCTTTTCCCTTTTCCTATTCCCCAGTAACACGTAGTTTCCATCCCCAAATCCTGCACCTCTGCTTTCCTCTCCTTATAGTTCTTAAAGCGTGCTAATTTTCATGTTTCATGAATTTATTGAAGTTAAAGTAGTTAATGAGATTTGAAATGTCACATTCCCAGATCTACTGTTTTTCTTCCAATACCATAGATCAATTAATGCCCACACATGCAGATAGATTTGAATTTGGTGCAGTAAAAAAACGTCCCAATCCTACCATCTAATCTGATCGATGGAGCCATAACTATACACAGGTTGATTGTTACTCGTCACATAAACCACCACGCACTCTCACACCTTACGGCGATACACATCTATGCATACACACACACAGCCATAGCAGTCATTCCAAAGCTGATCTATGATCGAGAAGCTCGCTGATCAAACAACACACTAGTCGCATGGTTAGCATATTTTAAGTAGCTTGGAACAATTTGACACTCCTTGACAGATTACTGCTGCTTCACCGATGTCACTTTATTCAAATATTATAAACACAGCAAAAAGACCAGTAAGTAGATCAAAAAGACGATGAAACACGGCAGACAAGAATCCAGCATGCTATCCAGAAAAGTATCAGAACCCATTTTTTAAAAGAACTCATTTTTATACAAATATAAATACACACACATACGCACAAATACACAAACATTCACCCAGAGAGACATTTAACTGTGTAACTCTAAGTAAAATGCCCTGTCCCTGAGCTTCCCTCCCACGGTTTACCTTACACCAATCCGAAAGAAAAACATTTTTTTTAAACAGCGGGAAACATGCCAGCAGTGATTTACTCATTTTCTTTCACTTTCCATCTTCTCAATTTTGATTTATTTACTTTTTCTTCCGAAAAACGATGAATAAAAAACTACGATACTAGTCATAAAAAAATAAAATCCCAAGAAGGATTTTTTTTACCATTAAAATAAAATGGGAATATTTATCGTGTGTATAATGGTGTCGGGACCTCACACAAAGAGCTCCTGCTATTCCTATTGCTTCATAAGATCAAATGGGTAAAGGAAGACTTGAAAACTAAACCAAAAAAAAATCCAAGAAAAGCATATCGACGATACGTGATTCCTAAGCACTCTTCAACTGAACTATATGTGCTACCTTAAAAGCAATCGACGATGTTTGTCAGTGGTAGACTAATAAAGTGGAACGGACCCTGCAGAAATTTCTTCTGGTATGTTGGAGAATAAAGCAGGTAATGCACACTTGCAATCACTTTAGGTTACTGTAAAGCATTTTTGCCTACTTATTCAGTGCAGCATGGTTTTCCCTAATTTTTTATCCCTTGTCTACTGACCTAATTACTAACAGGAAAAAATGGTTGAGGATGTCCACGGCGATTCACTTGATTAAAAATATCTTCCCATAGACCAGCTCTAGGCAAATCAGCCAAAAATATCATACCAGCATATCATCCTTGACGCTACCTAACTTATAAATCCAACACTTTTCAGCCACACAAAAAGCCAAGAGAACATAATTTACGCATAATAGCGGAACAGCAAAAGACAACAACCAGCTATATGACAAAAAGGAAATATCTACTCCATTATTTAAGGAAGCAATTAACTGTAATTCCCCCAACCGTAATTCTCATATGATATAAATACATTTAACTTGAAAATCCAACGTGAACAAATACGTACCTTGTGGTAGCATACGTTGCTCCACCAAAGAATCAACGACACCAATTGCTGATTTACGTACCTAAAATTGAAATTCCATGTCATATATATTTGATGCTTTCTTTTTATTCTCAAACTGATAATTGACAAATCTTCTTCAAAAGATTTGAATAATTTACAGTAGCACTGATTGTAAATTATTCAAATTTTGTACTTACAGTTCTTTTTTAATTCATTACTCTATTACATTAAAATGTTAATTGAACCAAAAAAAAATAAAGTAACACACAGTAACGATATGGGGAGAAAAAACTAAAACATCATTATTTAGTTATAATGTTATTCCCCCACACCTTCTCTTTACTAAACCACTCGACAGGTTAAAATATGCATTCCACCATATTCCATAAAATGTTTCTCTTATATCAAGAAAAAGTTAATTGATTTAAATCACATTCAAATGAAACAATGCATCAAAGACCAAGTCAGTTACTTATGTCAAGAAAAAAACAAAAATAATTTCCCACAGCTTACCAACTCTACTCAGTATTATTTTGATTTTATAGAAAATAACACAAACCTTAACTTTTCACTATGCAAATATATAACCTTCCTCCCTCTCCCCTCACCTCCTCCTCTTCTGTTTTGCTTGAGTAACAAAATGGTTAAATGAGTGCATGACGCTGCACTACTTATAAGATTAAAAAAGAAATGCATAGTGAATATGGCACCGTTAATAAAATCATTTTATATCAACTATATTTTGCCAATTTCACTAAATGCTTTTTCGAGATTATTTGTAAACGATCACTTGCAAGAGACATAAAATCTTCAACCCGTTTTCTTGTAGCATAATCGCATCTCTGATATCATTTTATCTTTTGTTTTCAGAATGAATACTTTTTAATGGATGCAAATCTCTTCGAAACAACGCATTGTTATTTTTCATGATCAATTATATTTCAAAACTTCAAAAGTTGAAATGTCCCTTTGTTCCTTAAAGTATCAACTTGAAATATTGCACGAATTGAGACATTAACCATTGCTTGCTTCTGACCTAGCAGAGAAATAAGTTTATAAACTAAATGATGTTAGTGTTTTCCTGTCTCTCTCATGTATCTGGCTTTTGGAATAAGCTGATTTTGCGTGACAAAATTCATTCCTGTAATCACATCTTTTCCCAACAAATTTATTGAGAAAATCTCTAGCACCAAACTTCTGAATAGTAGTTATGCCTTAGCACAAGAGCACTTCAATCAAAATTTGAAAAGAGATTTAATTTACTGTTTCTCATGATGGCGATGATGAACTAAAATTTGATAACGTGGGTACAATCCGAAATTTTGAGCGTCATTTCATCAGTGAAGAAAAAATTCTAACTTATTTCAGTCAGTAAAATTTTCTGGTGACCGACCAATTCCCGCAACCACTCCGTCTTATGTTGTCATGGGCATCTGCATCTGCACGTGATGAATGATTAAGCGCAAATAATCATGAATACTTTCTATTATAACATCGAATAGAACCACTGCTTACTAGTTATTATCAGCAGCAACTTCACATTTTAATTCATTAAAATTATAAGAACTTTATTCTACCACTTCTGGGACACCGTTCTTGATTCCTGGATTCTTTCCCTCGTTCATCCGGAGATACTAACAAACAAGGATGAGCGGTTGTTGTTGACTGACTCTCATTTTTTCAAGGTCAGAAGAACTTATTGCTGATGTTAGTGCTTTTTGCTTGAAGAGCTCTTATAACGCAACAGCACAATTCAGTTCAATCACCTAAAAAACGGCCCACAGAAAGGGCAAAAAATTCAAGTCACTGCAGCGAAATAAATGGGAAGACAACGAGGAAAAAAGAGATGAGAAAAAAAATGCAAAATAGATGGTTGTGAAGAGCAGTTTCTCCCTCCTTCTCATTACGCATTTGTCATTTTCCCGCAGGGACCTCTTCCAAGGATGCCAATTATATATTCAAAGCACAGCCTAACCAGTACGTGAATTTATTACAAATATTCGGTAGCTAAAGCAATGAGGCTTTTCTGGAAAGGCATATATGTGCGTACTGTTTAATGCATAACCCTCATAATTACAATGACCTAGTGGTCACATGAACAACAAAGTAAGACTGATCAATTGAGTGCTGTAAGCTTTCAAAAACTAATATTCATAACAACCGCAGTAACTAAAAAATAAAACACGTATTTCAATTTGACCAAAAAGTATTTTCTAGTTTTTTATATGCATTGTTCAATAAAAGGATCAACGGATAAAGGTATCAACGATATGTCGTCGCCAACAATAGGTAGTTAAACTGTAATTAAATTACTGAACATCTCAGCTCTTTCCATTAATTTCGAACGAGTTCAAAATTTCATGCTTTCTAACCCTTACAACTGTCCACTTTTATTTGCATCAGCTGTTCACAGTTTGAATAAATGAAAGTTGAATATGAAAATCTTGCCGAATTAGGTAAGAACAGACATGAACAATTCAGTATATCTGTTCTGCTTCAAATTAAATGAGAAATTGCGGATTTTTCTTTCTTTCATTGAACGTAAGAAAGAGTATAATAAAAGCTCTCGAAGTCATTTTAATGAAGATAGACATATCTGTCAGAAAAAAAGAAAAGTATTGTACTGATTGTACTGTAAGATGAAGACATTAAAAAACCTGTTGTCATTACTGCAAAAATTACCAATCGTCAAAGCTAACAAGAACCTGTTCACTTCTCAAGGAGTCTTTTTCTTTCTACAGTGTTGTTGGGGAAAATTGTTTGGCAAGTTTCGGAAAGAACAGCAGCCACAAAAGATGTTTTAAAAAGATAATCGAACGGCACATAAGGCGAAAAAAGAACCAAAAATTCAGGTTTAAGAAACCTTCTCTTTACAGAAAAAAAGCCCGCCGAAAATAGCAGTAACTACTACAAAAACATGTTACAAGGAGTTCATGCTTCTTCAGAAATATTGTCTTTTAGTTATTATTAGCTACAAAATGTATGTATAACTGATTCAAAATAACCACTTACACTATCCGAAGTATGATCCAGAGCACTCGTTAATAATGCTGAGAATACATTATGGATTCTTTTTGGCGAACATTCCACTGCCATAAATTCAACATACAATGATGGAACCTGTTCCACTAACATACCACATAATTTACTATCTGCAATTCAAATCAATTCTGTCAAAGACTTGCTTTACGCAAAAAAACCTGTTCATTTAAATTTTTACCTACCTTCATTCTAAAGCGATAAATTTGATTTAATTTTGAAACAAGAACCCTTTCACTCCCACTATCGCGCATTAAATCTTTATGGATTTAAATGAATTCCCCAATTCACCCATGAATTCGTATTTATGACTGTCTTAATCCACTTTTCGTATAACCCAGATTAATAAATTACATTAATTCACAGAAACAGCAAGGTCGGAATGGCTCTTAATAACATAAAATCAGTGCGGTTAAAAATTACAAAATTCTGGTGCCCTCTAACTCACGTTTACGATAACAATAACTGCAGCAAGAGTATTTTCGAAGCCATTTTAAAGTAATAGCAAAAATTTTGACTATTTTTTCATCACTGTAAAGGTACCTGTTTCTTTAGCAAACACATTTTCAATTAAACTAATGACAACTTCAATTTGCCGTTGATCTTTTTCAATGTTCAGCGTCCGTGACAATTTCGACAAATCGCGGATTGCAATCTCTCTGGAAAAAAGTTTCCATTTTCTCTAAAAGTCAGACTAATGTGACTAAGTACACATATTCAGTTAGAGGCCCTTAGAATGGCGCTCAGACAGAAATTAAAAAGTACTAAACCAAGTGCTTCAAACTTATTATTTTCGTAAGCCTACGATCTGAAAGCTTTCTAATATTTTACAAAACGAACTACACAGTAATTTGCACAAATATTATTATAGTAGGCTTGATATACTACATCGAGCTTACATAACGATTACAAATCAAAAGAATAATGCAGTATCGCTCTCCGTTGAATCGAGAGAATAATTTTATAGAAATTCTGAACTGATGTGTCTGTATCATGGAACAGCCCATTTAACATTTAGTCCAAAGCCTATTTATCATTTTCCAAAACAAGAGAAACTCACCTATCAGACAAATTTTCGCTACGTGCATATAATAAAAAGGTGTCGTAGTGAAGTACTTCAGTAGTTCCCGCTTCCATTTCTGAAAGTATAGAAATGAAAAGCTCTGACATCTAGAAAATAGATTCAAATTGTTGGCAACTTATGAAACATAAGTATAGTACTTTATGAAAAATAATTAACATCAACTCTACATTTCTCTTAGCATGGAAATAAAACTTCAGTAAATTTCATATTACAACCAACCTTCGTTGAATTCATTTTCGCTAAATTCGATAACCATCTCTGGAAAATTAGCAGCTACAAATAAATTAATCCCCTCTTAGAAGGTATTTATATCAATGCAAGATCTTCCAAACTATATAAATCTTTCTCCAACAAAAAAATCATCTTTTAAAAAAAGTTAAATGCGAAATGAGGATCAGTTTAACAGCGGTTGTTCGACACAATCAAAAATTGTCACTCATACGATCTTTCAACTTGGACAAATTTTACGAAGTATATTTCTGAAGAAAAAATAAATATTTATATACCAGTAATCGTCAAAAATGAAGCTACAAATTTGACAGAGATAAACGATACTAGGATAACTTTCAGAAGAATCTTGCAAAATTGAAAGCCTAAATAACATTAAGAAAAAGATATGTTATCATAGAAAAAGACACAAGAAATAATAATATAGTTTTACTTCACCGCTTACCTGAAGTGAAATTGTTGAAATCAGTCGTTGTCATTGCTGTCTGAATCAATATTTTAAAGGATGCAATTTTCCATAGAAATGATAAATCCACTCTAAACAAACAAAGCATTTTAGGTGTAATCAATTAAACGAGCCCAATATATCAACTCCAAGCAGACTTTTGTGCAGCAGTTTTAATTTAAAGGTAAGTATATCGTTTAAAGCAAGTTATGGAATATCTAGAAAAACTAGCTAATATAAATATCTCATGTCACTTGACAGTTCTGTATAATTTCGATGGGAGACCTGCTTCACTTAATTATCTATCAACTTACTTGACCTTATCCCCACACTAAACCTACCTACGAATCATCATCATCATCTTTCCAACCCCACACACAGTTGTACGAAAAAAGGTACAAAGTTCGTCCGTACGGAATGTCGCATTCGATGGATCGAACGAGCCAGCTAGCATGGCATACGTACCGTTTGTGTCGTGAAATAAAAGTATCATTTTGTAAAATTGCAAATGAAATTTTCCATTTAATTCTCCAACATAACAATTCATTTACTTTTACTCAAATTTGATAATTTTATATATATAATTCACAATCAGTGCTACATGCTATATATGAGCAACAATGCGTATTACCAAGTGAGCGAAAAAATCACTATCTTTTTCAAATATTAGTATATATCCGTTTCCTATGACATTACTAAATAATGAATAAAGGAAGCAATCCATTGAATAGAAATCATTTGAAAAGAAGTGATCTGATCTGATCGATTTGAAAAGAAATGATCTCATTTATAGCAAAACTTATCACTTTGTATATTATCAATTGAAAGTCTTACTGGTGCTGATTACTCATTTCTAAATAACACCATATGTGTTTATTAGCGATTACTCTCAAAAAATCAATTAGTGTAATTCCAATTACTGCAGTGATAGTAGCATACCATCCTCTCCACATTTTTGCATCAAATATGATAATCAAGAAATTTTATCAATTGAACTAGAAACCATTTATCACTGGTACACTATCATTTTGATATGTTATGTCATAACATCGTTAGGTCAACCTACAAACATCTCATTACATCATCATTTCTTAAATCTTTATTACAATTAAAAAAAAAACTCTCGTATCTTCCATTTATGTTACATTATTTTTCAATATTAGCAATTAGACGTATGTTAAACGTAAAAAAAAAAAACGTAAATGTGACATTATTTTTCCATTGGAATACGTCGACAACGACCATTTTCAAAAAACTTTGACAATATTTGAAGTTAATGAAGTTATTATTCCCTGATTTTCTCGTTACATCTGTCCTTTATCTCGTTTTCCTCGTTGGTAGAAAGTTGAAATTCCTATTTTGCTTATTACCTATCACACCTGCCGGAACTCATCCCATGCTAATCTAACACTTTTTCAGGGAATGCGCGGGTTTCCCCGTACTCCCCGTCCCAAAAATTTATAAGATGTGTGACAGTGCTTGAGCCTTATAACTAACAGCAGGCTGCCCCTCTTAAGCATTAAGGAACATATATGTAGCTGACACTTACCGGGATGGGAAAATCCTGGCAAAATGATGAGAAGATATAGGAAGTGATGAGAGCAGCAGACTAATAAGCAATGGTATTTCTTCTGCTACAATAATACGAATACAATAAAGCTTGTTGAGAATACAACTGTCCTCTTTTCGTTTCAAATTTTCAAAATTATGTCCAATTTTTTTTTTCTTATAAATTTTTGAAATATTGTAAATTGCTTTCTCGAAACTATTTTTCTGTCTTCTTCGATAATATATTATATCATAACATTTGAATCTTTTTTTTTTACAAAAAAAAAGAAATTCGTCAACACGAAATAATATATCCTCTAGAAGTGTTGATAATGAAACATTTGATCCAATATATGTTGCACAGGTAATTAATTAGGCAATATAGGTCATTAGTGAGATAAACACAGGTAAGTAATTAAATAGCAACTATTTGATAAGAAAAAATCATTTATCAGTATTTGTGATTATCAGATTTTAAATGCTAGGTACATTAAGTTTTTGTTTTTACAATAGCATATTATTGAAATATTGTCAATTATGTTAAATTAAAAAATTTCACTTCTTACTGATTTCAGATAATTTATATTTTAAGATAATTCAGATAATTTATAATAATTTATATTTTAATTTATAATTTATATCTTCTCATATGAGCTTTGATTTTCTCAAGTTATTGATTGAATAAGAAAGATTAAATGAAATTATTCAATTTTATAAATTCCGCTAGAAATTTCACCGTCGAATTTGCCAATAATTCCACTTTTTAGAATTCATGCAATTCACATTTTTTTGTTCTCAAATTATTTTTTTCCGTTAAACTCATATGTGAAGGAAGAAAAAAGAAAGAGAAGGAAACGATAAATCAGTCGGATGGAATTTATCATCTGATATTATTCCGGCAAATCATTGAAATATCGCAACTGCATTTCAGGAGTATAACCGGATGAGGAATGGTGCTAGCAAAAACAATGTAATATGTTGAATTTCAAAAAACCGTTAATTACATGATTCAAATTAATTTAAATTTTCGATCATCAGAATAATATGAATGAGGAGGTGTTGTCAGTAAAAATTAATTGACATGTAATTAATCGGTAAAAAAAATTAATTAATTAACACACAATAAAAAATTATTTAATACATAATGGATAGGTAAAAGAAAATTACTTAATACGCAATAAAAAAATTAATTAATGCGTAATTAAAAGTTAATACGTAATTAATTCAATAATTAATATACATGCCATCTTAATCATAAATAATAATAACAAATTTTTTCGAATTTTAGGATATCTGTTAACTATCATATCATTTCATTTAACCATACTGATAATATTTTTTCAAAGTATAATTCACTTCGTAGTTGCTGTTAGCAGTCGTTACTTCAATTATTTCACTTCCTTTTGATGATAGAGTTTTAAAATTCATTTTTGATAATTTTACCGCTTACGCTATCATAAGTGAGCAAGTACGTGAATGATAAAAATTATATTAGTCTTCTTCATCGGAATAAATATATTGTATGAAGAAGATTAATATCGAGAAAAGATATTGTATTATTGATTGATTGATTTCACTCACTCAGCTTATTTCAATTTATAATTTTAGATCTGTTAAAGAAAATGTTTAATTAATAACAAAAAATTAACAAAATTATTAAGAAAAATTCTCAGCAATTTTTAATACTGAAAATTAATTAAATTCTTTGAATATTCTAATTAGTTGGTTAATTTTTAACAGTCATCATATTACATAATATATTCATTTTAATATTTTAACTCTTTTCAAATTCTTCTCCCTCTTCACGAAAGCTCTTTTTTCAAAACTATAACTTTACGTCACGCTAAAATATCAATATGTTCCATAACTTTCATGTAAAAAGTGTTCCATTTGCACATCTTCACGTCAACAATGATATGCCACTTAATTTACCTGACCACTTATGATAGTGAATGTTCCAGTACTGCAACGTAAGGACCAAGTTGATCAATGAATATTTATTTATAAAGTTAATTTTTAACAATTTTACTGCATCTTATAACCATAAATTTTTGACAATTTTCTACGATCGGCTATGTCTGTCTGCGGAGAACTGGTAATACCACTCGCTACCACAAGTTAAATTTAAGTCAATGATTTACAACTTAAAAAACTTTCTTTCTTCTTACTTCCGATACTTTCTTCCGCTAACATTACCATTTGGGAGTGAATCACTGGTAGGATAAATAATCATGTTGAAAGAGAAAGTCGCAAGTAACCTTTATGTCTGTTTTCCTGCTTTAAACACTCCCGACAATCCTTCAGAATACTCCAGGCAATCTTTCAAAATTAATCCACTTCAGTCGGTGGTAACGCATTGTCAGGCTGCTAAACAATCAAAACGCACAATAAACGTCACCAACTCTTCAAGTTTGCTTAGCATTTCTTACCATAGGCATTGTTATATTCACTGAAGTTATCTGTTTTTATAAGAATTAAAAGTCTAAAAGTTTATTTCATTTACAAAATACGACATTAACATT
The DNA here is from genome assembly GCA_013365375.1 of Litomosoides brasiliensis. Classification (NCBI taxonomy): domain Eukaryota; kingdom Metazoa; phylum Nematoda; class Chromadorea; order Rhabditida; family Onchocercidae; genus Litomosoides; species Litomosoides brasiliensis. The sequence continues at coordinate 67,766 of JABVXW010000196.1, read as the reverse complement.
AACATTATCAGAGATCGCAGCAAACATTAGAAATCTCTAATTTACATAAATGGATCACGCCTTTCAATTTATTCATATTTGAACACATCAAACATTTTACAATTAAGCAATCACTTTTAATTTTTACTCCTCTTACGGGTCACTTCATATATACATTAACTGATGTTTATTCCAGCTTACTCCATTTCTCCTTGACAAATCAACAACTAATAACACCAACACCAACAATGACTGACCGATCAATAATTACATGTTCATGCGGAAGTGAAATGAATTTTAGAAATCTTCTGAAGATATCATTGTGACACCACTTTTGACGTATTCAATTACTTTAGAACTAAACTAGGGAACCATATCAAAACCACGAATTACTTAATATGAATAAAAGGTTAAGCATGTAGAAAAATCAAATCACCAGAATGTCGTTGCTGTTATCCATCACGTGCAATCCTTTCTCTAATTCATTCATTACGTACCATCCCATTACGTATTTAGCCACCAAATCCGTAAAGTGTTCGGCCCTGTCGTTTCAGCGCATAAACAACATCCATTGCTGTTACTGTCTTACGTTTTGCATGTTCACAGTATGTTACTGCATCACGTATCACATTTTCCAGGAACACCTTCAGAACGCTACGCGTCTCCTCATATATCAGTCCTGAGATACGTTTCACTCCACCACGACGTGCCAGACGTCGAATTGCTGGTTTTGTAATTCCTTGGATATTATCACGTAGCACTTTACGATGACGCTTAGCTCCACCTTTTCCCAAACCTTTACCACCTTTACCACGTCCAGACATTGCGATTGTACCTGCGCAGCACTTCACCCGTCAACGATCCGCAACAAACAACAGAATAACAATATTTCGGCCACAACCGCTTATAAAGCGTCGCTTGGCACGACCTCACCGGGAATCACTCAATATAGCACACACATCCCCACTATCGCCCCCTCCATGTACTTCCGTCAAGTCACCAAACTATCACCGGTTGTTGTGTTATACAAAAATCATTGTTGTGAAGTTTACAAGCCTCATGATCATATCTCCAGATGATATGCTTGCCATACCCTTTACCCATACCCTAAACTTTCTCCTCATTTTAATGCTAACTCCGCGAAATACACTCACCGCCTATGCATGCGACATGTTTCAATTTTAACAGTAACAAACGATAATAAATGAAAAATACTTTTATTACTGTAAACACATTGATTAATGCAGTGACATGCGAGATCAAAGCTGTGCGGCAGATTCCCATCGTATTTTGTAATTAAATTAAACAACTATATACAGACAATGGTAATATTAGCGCAATTAGCGCATGAAAAATTGCATAAATGGTCGAAGGATAAGAGGTAGATAACGAAAATGCATGGGAAATTCAACTATTACCATAATTTTGACTTCATATCAAACAAACCCCCCTTATGCATCATTTGCGAAGCATTAAACTGTTCCATCCACTTTAAGCCACCAGGAAAATGGGCAATAGGTTGGGGTAGCAGCAGTCAATTACTACGAGAGAACTGCATTTCCTTGCACTTCTTAAGCTTTTTCAGCAGTCTTCTTCGGCAGTAGTACAGCTTGAATATTTGGCAACACACCACCTTGCGCAATTGTCACACCAGCAAGCAGTTTGTTCAGTTCCTCATCGTTGCGTACAGCCAGTTGCAAATGTCTTGGATTGATTCGGGTCTTCTTATTGTCACGCGCAGCATTCCCAGCCAATTCCAACACTTCCGCCGCTAAATATTCCAATACCGCAGCTAGATACACTGGAGCACCAGCGCCAACCCGCTCAGCGTAGTTCCCTTTACGCAACAAACGATGAATTCGTCCTACTGGAAATTGCAAACCGGCGCGCGACGAGCGGCTCTTTGACTTCCCGGAAGACTTCGCCTTACCTCCTTTACCGCGTCCTGACATAATTCAGCCTAAAAATACCATTTAGACAACCAGACTTTTCCTAAAACTTCCTCAGGCAATCAACGATCTCTTAATACTTCCATACAATCCACCACTCCCCCAGTACCTTCCCCCTTTGATGAAAGAATCCCTTCGGTAGCCTAAAGAATACTTGACTAATTTGTAACGCCACATCTTCCAACCCCAAATCCACTTACACCTCACTACCGCACCCAACTCTCACGTCTGACGGACTCTCCATCGTGCGTTCGCTATTTATAGCCATGAACGAGCGCACAGCATCTATTAGCCACGCCCATTTCAACGATAAAGTGGGCGTGGCCTCGTGGCATGTAGCGCTCGATGTTTTGTATAAAAGGGAGTGGAGCAAATTGCGTACTGGTTTATTGCTGGTGTGACTGCGTCGATCTGAGGGTACTGGGAGGTGTGGTGATGAGGGTTGCGGGTATTGCGACTGCTGGGGGGCGGTTGGTGCGTTTGTTCGGTTGAATAGCAGGTGCATGAATGATTGTGGTGACATTTTGGCGTTTATGTGTGAGGAAATGTGATGGGAACCGTGGACGGAAGGTGGAATATTTTCTTTCACGGCAAATTCATAGATTTGCCACTTCATTGAATTTGCTTCTCATTTGATCCAAGCAGATTACTCTTCGTTTGCTCAAATGGATTGGGGGACTAAGAGATTTGGTTGATGTACATACTCTCCTTTCAGATCTCGTATATTAGGCAGCCAAGATTTGCTAAGACGATATGCCACCAAAGCCATCAGCTAAAGGAGCGAAAAAAGCTGCGAAATCACAAAAAGTTCGCGGGAGTGATAAGAAAAGAAAGTCTCGACGTAAGGAGTCATATTCCGCATACATTTATCGTGTATTGAAGCAAGTTCATCCCGATACAGGTACGATTCTAGTTTACACGGATATGTCAGAAGATTTGTAGAGCAGATGAAGAGAGGTAATGGGGAGGGAGAAAGAGGAAAATCTCGAGTATTTATTATAGGAAGAAGGAAACCATGGGACAGGTATGGATGACGGATGCGTTTTTCAAACTTGTTTTTTAAGGTATTTCTTCGAAAGCAATGTCGATCATGAATTCATTCGTGAATGACGTTTTCGAGCGTATTGCGGCGGAGGCAAGTCGTTTGGCCCAGTATAATAAGCGTTCGACGATTTCTTCTCGTGAAATTCAAACTGCTGTTCGACTAATTTTGCCCGGTGAACTGGCGAAGCATGCTGTATCTGAGGGAACCAAAGCTGTTACCAAATACACTAGTTCGAAGTAGATGTATTTTCATGTAATGCCGAGTATATGTGTAGTGTGAAGCATTTTGGAAGTGATCTCATCACAATTTGTTAGAAATAAGGTCTTTCTATAATAGAAAGTTTCAAAAATACATTTTCCGGGAACAGTAGCTTCAGTATTTCATGCCATTACGGTTTTTATTGCAATGCAGCGTACGGTGACATTGAAGAATCCTGAAAGTTACATCACTGTTTTCCTCTACAAGCCATTTTTACATAGCTGTTTGCCAAGCAAGTGTTTGGCACTGGGGGTTCGTTCTGTTTTTTGTGTTGATCACAGTTAACGTTGAATTTATTAATATTTTCTGCAACGAATAAAGCTGAATTGATAGGAGCTAGTTTTTGACTGAATATATTACAAAAGATGCATGAAGTAGGCATGAGTACTGCCAGGATAATTTTGAAATTGGATGATGTTTTGTCATCGGCGAGAGCAGACTGCATGTGGGTAAGTTACTCCATCTTTCTGACAAGTAAAATCGGTAACCGAAGTAGGAATGGTCGTGGGCGGGTTCAAACAGTATCATCTATGGTTTGCAGGCGCTTTGAATCTGATACTTTTTTAATTAATATTGATGGAGGGTGACAAAAGTGCAGTATAGTACAGCTGACGCGGTAATCACTGTTCTTCAAAATCTGAAGTTCTTCAAAAATTCGTTATCAAGACGCCGACCGGTAATTGCATCTATTCTGTGGTATAGTATCGGAGTGTCAAATACTTAGAAGGGAACGAGAGGGGGATAAAATATACTTTAGGAAATTTCCAGAAGGCTCAATTTGACTGGCTACTGCAGCAAATATAATTATTTAACGGGCGGATAAGTGAGGATTATTGAGAGGAACAGATAAACAGAATCAAGATGCTAAATGTTGACCATGTGCTATTACCGGTCGAAGTCATTACACAAGTTTACTGAGTAGTTATAACAGATTAGTAGCCTAATCATTGACAGTAACCGGACAACATCTTTTTGACAGAACCAATTAATCAATAATATGGTGGTTGACTGGTAGCTGCAACTCGACCGATTGTTTGATTGTGGGTCAATCGTACAGTGAATAAGTAATACGTAGGAGGTTGTCGATAATTTACGTTGACTGCATCCAATGCTGATCGTTGAAACATTGCATTCACAAATTGATTCATTAATTGTTGGGCTTGCATAACACTTACGCGATCCAGTGATTTCAGTGCACCAAAAATTTGTGCCGAATAAGATTTCGGCATTGTTGAATATGATGTATTTGAAGTAGTCTGGTTCTTTCGACGTCGTTTCCTCGAAAATCGTAACTTCTTTCGTCGCGTTCTTCGTCCCCTTTTCATATGCGGTAAACATCGGAACTACTGGAAAAAGATTCCATTCTTTTTTTTTTGGAAATATATAACAACACAACATAATTTTGAATTTTAGTCTTTTATGATCTAGCAACGCAAAATCGTGTTATAATAAAAATTTACAAAAATGCTTATTTTTATTATAAATATTGAGTAGTTATCAAGAGAGCGAATAAAATAATTCAATTCTTTTTTTTTTCACTATTATCCAAACTTATTCTCTTTTCTTTCTACACTAACTTAAAGTAAACAATAGTTTCTACTCTCACAATATAAATAAATGATATACACCTCAATATATGTTTTGCCCTAGAAATGCTATGTTTAATATTAACGAAAAGATTATTGATAGAATATACCATGTCGGATAAAGTACTCTTATAGTACAGTGCACTTTTTTTCTTCTTTCTACAGTACCTCATTTTTAGGTATACTATAAGCAAGTTATTTTTACCTACCTCTTCTCCATGCAGTATCATCCACGGCTGCAATATTCAGTTGTGCATTTCAAACAGCGCCCACGTTAATCTTCTAATATTTTCACTGTGCTATACAGATTCTTCGAATCGTCCACTAGACGGATAGATGTATTCCTCACCTATATATGCAGTTATAATCGATTAGTTTAATGAAGATTTGCAACACACGACGAAATAACGTATTTAGCACAATACCATTACAAATTTTTAATCGATCAAGTTGCCAAAAAGTATTTTATAGATTGAATGAATTGTGTAAATCAAAAATCAGTTGAAAAAAAAGCCGAGAAAAAGTACACTTTCCGTATCATTACAATACGGAATGTATGTATGCTTTTAACTAAATGGCATAAATTATTCAGGTCAATGTGAAGAAAAAGAAACATCTTGGCTTAGTGATTTCACAAGAATTGAAGAAAAAAGATAAAAAAAAACATATACGTAAAAATAAATTGATTCATTTATATGACACGAAATAAACAATTCAGCGATCGCTTTCTTTTCTTTTCGAGAGTGTGCAAAAAATTCAAGATCGAAAACAGGATAAGAAGATGATATGACGTAGAACGAGAACTTACAACTCATCTGTCACCTACTTATCGTATAATAAAGAGGTAGAAGTGAACAAAGTAAAATGTCTATCCACTTACGCATCATTAGTTATCAGACTGTTCACAACATTTTTTCATCACATTACTTGCAATATATGAAATTATTCAAAAGCTAATCAACACAACATTTTTCTTTCTCTCAGCCGATAACGTAAAGTAATATGGTACACGGATGATATGGTAAGAACTTTGCTAGCATTTTAATCAGTTCAACGGGTTATATCTGTTCATCTGTGATTTTCCTACGTGTAATATGTGATCTAATAATATCAAAATGATTGAAGAGAACTGATGACACGCGAAAAAAACAACCGGGAAAAAGGTCAAATGGAGACTGTTTAAAAAAAAAAGAAAAAAAACTAGCAATAGGAATAGGCGCCTAAATGAGCGATGAGGGGCTGTATAGTGTGACGTGACAACAATGACCAGAGGAACAAACATACTGAGGGACTGTATCAATGTGCCCATTTAGATGTGAAGTATTTTTATGAAACTAATTCCATTCATAATCCAACTGGTTTCATTTTTGATTAAAATTTATCAAGAAAAATACCATTTTTTTTCTTGGATTTTACAGAATAAAAGGATTGAAATTATGCTTCATACATTCACAAATTATTTTTAATTTTTCTATGGGACAAGCAAGTAAAATGATATCCATCAATTTTTTTTTTGCCAGTGATTTTACACGTACTATTACTACGTGCGAGTGAATTTTTAATTAAAAAATTTTTTTAATTTTTTATATCCAAACTACGTGGGTATCGTGCAAAAAGAGAACTGAAAAAAAAGTATCAATGAAATATTTCTTAAAAAAAGTAGTAGAAATAAAAAAAAATATCAACGTTTTGTAACTAAAAAACTTCCTAATATTATTAATTGCTTGAAATTCAAAGATTTCACTATATGAAATAGAACTTTATTTCCTTACTTTTAATAATTTTAATTTAATTCTTCCATAACGTTAAATATATATATGAATGGTATTATCGATTAACAAACAAACATTATTTTACAATAATTCCTAAAATTCTATTCTTTTCGTTTCAATTTACTTAAATTTGCAAAAAAGATATTTGTCCAAAGAATAATCAGTTACAGTTACAACATAATACACAAAACTATATATCTTTAGAATAAAATTAATAAATTAAGCATAATATTCCATATTCTCAAAACTTACATTAATATAATATAAAAAGTTTTACTTCAAATTTTATAATTTCAAAGAAATAAAAAGAAGTAATAAATAGAGCTTATAAATTTGCAATAATTACCAAACTATTTTATGTACATTTTTTTTTTACTAATACCACTCCTTCACTTAGATTAAATTCATTTTCGATTTGAGCTAATCTATCTTTACGTACTGGCTAAAACACCAGTCCAGGTGTTTCATCACTAATTAATATAATTTTTTTTCCCTCAGTAATAGTTGAAGAAATGCTAATTGCATTATTTGCTGAATATTTTTGATAAGTAAAAAACTGATCTCTTACAATGTAAAAAAACATTACTGCAAAAATTATGGCTTTTAAATAAATTATGACAGTTTTAAAAGATCAACAAATGAAAAAGTTTAATTCTCTTAGACTAAAATCAGTAAGCTATGATGTTTCTGCCGATATTTTACTGCTAGAAAAACCAGCTAAACTCTGTCCTCTTGGATATTTTCCACTAATTTCAAAATTATTAACCTCCTCCTTCCTACCTCTTTTCTATGATTTGATGATGCAAAAAAATAATGAATGAATGAATACAGATTTAATTTCAAAAAAAAAAAATTTTTTTTGATATTTCAGAAAATCTGCTAGATTTTTTGTCACATTTGTCAACTTGTCATCTCCTTTTTAAGAGACATTTCCCAGATCTATGAGGGAAAGATTTTTATTTGTTTTTTTTTTTTGTAAAAACGAATAAGAGTTCATCGTTAATTTTAGAAATTAAATGAATAAAACAATGATGGAAAGAAGTTATTTGCACATCAATTCATGTACATACAGACTTCTTGCCAGTCAATATGAATTTTGAATTTTCCGGATTAATTACACTAACATCGATAGATACACAATCGATTAAATATTAACCGATAAAGTACCACTTAATCTCAGTTAATAACAAATAGTCCGGTTATTCCCATGCGGATATATTCCAGTTAGCTTTCAAATATTCAAATCAAAACAAATTTGAGAGTTAAAATTTCAAAAAAAAAGTAACTTCACATATTTAAACATTTGATATCAAAAAGATAACCTTTAATTATCATAAATTCGAACTCATTTTTGCTTCAAGATTTCCCAGGATCTTTCAGCAGTCGGTCATTAATCAGTTGATTAGCTTCAACAGAAATTTAATAATAAATGCAGCTTTCTCTTTTCCGCCCTTCCTTTCTCCCTCCCTCGACTAATCCTTGCGAGCATTCCAGTAAGGTCGCTCGAAGGCGTCCAGAATAGAGGGCATCCATGATAGGCGAGCTTCCTCGGTGCAAGTAAAAGGGGCCGTCACATTTCCAGATACTGTCCAAGATATCCTGCCGCAGCGGTTATACACTTCCCCTTGTTGGGGAAGAAAACTTTTACAAAGACAACAATGGCAGCAACGGATGCATCTATCCGAGGGTTCACAGAATAATATTTCTTCGCTTTGCTTCTCTACCGCTAACTCTTTCCGGAATACTTTGTGGATATCATCCTAGCCCGGGAAGACAGCGAGGAAGAGAAGAAGGATAGAGAGACGGAAGCCTAAAGTAAATGAAGAGAGGAAGAGATTGTAAGGGAGAGAAAGTGGAATTCTCGATAACAACTCCACCCTCCCGTTACCATCGATTTTCACACCGGTCGACGCATCGAGGAGAACTGTCATTCCGGGCACATCCCTCCCCCCTCGTCAACAACAAACATCAATAGGAGCAACGCAGCCTTGCCAACAAGAATGGTCGATATCGAGGTGGGGGGAGGAGGGGAGCCAGGCAGTGGTATGTATGCCCGAGGGGAGTGCCCATCTCGCCATCTCAATCCCATCCCGACCCCCCGCCCTCTCCCGATACTCCCTCCCTCTACATCGCCTAGCAGCAGCTCTCGTACCGCACCACCACTACATCACCTTCTACTCCACTCATACTACCCCTTCCACCACGCCACCTCATCACCTGCACTACCACACTCACCACCGCTCTTCTACTTTTCTCTCATACGTTACCAAGCCGTTCTGTTTAGGTGAGGTGAAAACACCTCATCATCTCCGAACTCTTTCCCTCCTATAACTTGTCCCTAACTCCTATCATCTATACAATACAAGGTGCGTGTCATTACAGTTCATTTTGCTATCTCATATTCTACTTTATTTCTTTACAGTACCAAAAGTTACGGATTTATGTTCACGTAATGTAACAGTAAATAGTTAAGTCAAAAATCAGGAATGTAGGATATTTAAGTTTGACACGGAAATTTATAAATTGAAACATGACATGTATGATAAATACACATTGTCCAAGATGCTGAAAATTGACTTAATTTTCGACTTTTGCCTTTAATTAATTAAAAAACTCCCGCTAATTTCATCATTTACTGATTAATGAATAAGTCATTCATTTGATCGTGGATTTGAATTTGTAGATGGTGTCTGATTCGTACTATCGAAGTCTTATCGAAGCTGTGCGCCAACTACCAGTACTTTACGACCGAGCGCATCCGGATTTTCGAAATGTACGAAAACGCAATGAGGCATGGAAACTTGTTAGTGAGACATTGTTCAAGCGTGGCTTCTCGCCAAATGAAGGTACGAAAACTTCTCTCAGTCTCTAGGCTTCTATTTATGAGTATTTATTAAGAGCACCCGAAAAACTATTCCGTCATTTTTTGCCAAATACCAAAACACTGGAACAGTGTTCATCAAAATATCCTGGTATCCTACACCCTTTATTACATTAGGGGAAGTTTCTTCTTTCTCTACTAGTAAGTTTAGGTATTTATACATTTACCTAATTATTAACGAATGAATTAGAAGCAGTAAAAGTGATTAGGTGCTATAGAAAAATCAAAACTACGTTTCAGTGTCGGTAACAAAGTCAAGAGATCGATGGAAAAGTCTGGTACAGCGATATCGAACTTCAGGACAGTTTGGGCCAGCATTTATGTTTACTGCAGAAATGCAATTTCTCGATGAATTCCTCAATGCCATACCACCACAACCGTAAGTGCATTTGTTACAAGAAGCATAGAGAGTAATGAGAATCCTTTTTAAAGCCTAGAAAAAATTCAGTGATTACGTTGATAGCAAAGATGGAAGAACATATTAATGGGACACATCTCGATCCTTGAACACGCTATCACAGTAATAATAATATTCAGCAAATCCGATAGCAAAACTTCATGTAACAAAAATGCGAAAAACATCTGGACTGGTGGGTGGTACAAAACTTTTTTTTTCACTGAGGATATTGGAAAGTGGAGAGAAGAAACTGATAGGACCACCAGTTGCCTCCTGGTATTTAATACTTACATGACATAGTCAGCAATAGACTTTTTTCAAAACCTGTTTTGCCAACATTTTTTTGTCTCCTGGATTTGCTGCTGAGTGTAGTTTTTGCTGTGTGACTTACCAAATATTGTTTCTGTGATTTCGATATATTTCATTAAAATACAGTAGGAACTCTACAACTTTTAGAAGAGTAAATAGTTATTGGATTGGGCATTTATTAACCTAAATTGGAAGTGCTGATAATAAAATTGTGGCATGAAATGTAGCATGAAATTTCATGTATTGGATGGAAATGTCGATGAAGTTTGAAAATAATATCCATTGAGACAGTGTATGAGGAAAACCAATCGTTTTCTTTTTTATTTTAGAAATATCTGTAAATTAAACACATTCTGAACTATTCCTTTTTTTCAGGACTGAAGTAGCAGCAAATTCGCTTCTTGGAAATATAAAAAAAGAGGATAGTGAGTGGGAGTTTCCAGCTTTATTTGGTAATGCTAATCAAACTGATAATAATATGTCGTTATTTGCAAATATGGATTCACCTGGAGGTTCCTCATCACCGTATGCGCAACAACAAGGTGATATTAATGTAGCTGATGGTACCGCTACAGAGGATGGCTTGTTAAATGGAAATTGCAATTTCGCTAATGGAAATGGTGTTTCATCTGCACATTGTGTTCCCATATCAATTTCTTCATTGTCTGTAAAGGGTATTTCATTTTTCGAAGCGTTTATTTATATAGACTAGATTAAAACCTTTTATATTTCTGTTTATGAACATATATCAATTTGTAAACTAATTAAAAGCAGTAATATTTTAATTAAAGATCTCATGGCACGGAAACGACCACGTCAAAACGTTGCGGATGGTCCGACGGCACTGGAGAAAAGAATTGCAAGCAGTTTGGAAACGATTCAAGAATTCATCAGTAATGCATTCCAGAAGCAAAAAGAGCAAGAAACGGAAAAAGAAAAAAGTCCAAATGCTGCTTTGTTTCAATGTATTGATCATCTCACAGCTGACATGTCACCCAAAGAGCATCAGGAAGCATTGCGTGAAATCAAACGATCTTGTGTGAGCATTTGTGCTAGAATTATGTCGGAATCACAGCCATAGACGTTGTAATTTTCGTTGCAATTGATTTTCGATAGTTTGATCGACGGAGTTTGCGGCTTTACGATCTCTCTAAGTGAGGCGACTTCTCAGATCTGATGCTCTTTGTGCTCACGCATAATTTCAGGGTACTTTTACTGTCTTTCCTTTCATGAAGCTAAGGAAATAACAATGATTTTGGAAAGACTAAATCAGTCAGATATATTATTTCCCCTGACTGGATATTGCCGATATTATAATAAGTTCAGGATTAAATTATTTATCCTATATTATTTATAATGTTATTATTTTGTTGTAAATCGCAATACTTTTTGTCGTACTTTGCATCCTCCCTTCCATTGTTTATTGTGTTCTTGATCTCATTCAGTTCATGACAGTGATTTGTTTTTTAAGAGTAGCATATGAATCATGTAACCTGGGATTATGATAATAGAATTGACACTTTATTTCAGTGATGGCAGTTTACTCTTCAGCCAGATTTTCGTTTCAAAAATCATGGCGGTTGTTTGGTTACCAACTTTTTTTGTCATGTGTGAAGTTGAGTGGGAATTATATTATTCAAGAACTTTTAATGCTTTAACATTTAAGTGATTTCATTAAGATGGTGACCTCACATATATATTGTTTTCGTCAAATATATCGTATTCCGTTTTGCAATGACTTTTCTACGTTACACACTGTTTTTTACATTACATTAGAAATGCATGTAGCAGCGATATATACGAAATTTGGCATGATTACTCAAATTCAGAAGCAGAAAATGAGAATATTCAATGAAATTTACCTGTTGAATTTGTCGTAGCAGCTGTTTCAAAGTGTGGGTTTCATACTTCCTTATCTCGATAAGTAGGATGATAGGTTTTGGGGATTTCAAACTTTCCACGTTCTTGCAATCTTTTTGCTGGTTGAGGGGAGCTGACCCTCGCTAATTTTTCACCCAAACTTTTGGAGTAGAGAACTAATTCGTGAGGGGAGTAAATTTACTATTAGTTAAGCAGTACTTTTGACAAGTGCTACTAGTCACTGCATTAGTACGCCTGCACACTCTTGCGATTTACAAGAGTGACTCAGGTCGCGGGTATGAGATGTGTGAAGAGCACACAAAGATTTTGAAAATTCATTGCAAATTGCAGTATGTTCACAAACCATAAGCACATTTCTCATAAATGACATTGAATTCCAACTGAGAATTCAAGAATTTTGATTAGAACACTAGAGAAGGGAATCGCAGATGAAGAAAGACCTTGGGACGCCTAAATTAAAGCCATGTAACTTTCTCTGCTAGTTCTCAAGCTATTTTTATGAAACATTTCGAACATTTGAAAGCGCTATATGAATTCTTCAAAACTTTCAGGACCCATCATGATTGTAAATCGACCAAAAGGACCATCATATAAGCAACAGTGATTGATGCTACTATTAGTGATAGAGGATATAACCCCTCTCCGTTTCCACTGATTCGTTTCTCAAGCACTACTACATCCTGCTATTTTAAAAATTACTCATTTTACACATAAGAAAATGTCGCACTTTAAGAGGACACCTGAATTTTCTCGATTAGAAAAAGATTGAGTTCATACATATAAAGAGGCCTGCACTATTATCAGTTGTATTGACCTGCATGGATGAGAACAAAAACAGAAATAAATACTAATACAAACACTTCTTCAAGAGATCAGCGTGTGAAAAAGATAAATGCAAATAAGGCTGGGAAAAAGGCAACCAACTGAAATGATTGGTAATTAACAATTATCAGTTACAACTGGTTACCACCACATTGAACGCACCATGCAATTAATGACGAGGAATTAATTGAAAGACAAATTATCATAAAACTGAAATTTGATTAAAATAGGATGAAGAGCCAGATTTCGTCATGTAGTATATTTCTCTCCTTTTTCTGAACAGCATGTCCTTCATAATGATGAACATGAACAAGAATTTGATCCGAAATATTTTTAAAGTGCTGACGTCACAGGTTGCGCCAAAAATGAAAATTTTTTTCGCCTCAACAGAATTTTTGGCCTTAGCAGAAATATTAACAAGAGAGATACTTCTCAGCATGTTTTTTCAGCAAACTGATAACCGTGTGAGCTTCTGGAAGAGGGCAGCTATCAGAGTCTTGCTGTTTCAGTACCTGATCTACTTGAAATGCAAGTAGAGCTAATTGATCGACTTTACTGTAGCCACTAAATGGATTTTCCGATGATTCCACGTTCTAAAAATATCGATGCGTAAGTACAAGTGCGCAGAGCAAAAGCCAGTAAATTTATTATAAAAAATGTTTAGTAAAAGAAAAAAGATCTGACCGAAGGTGATAACGCCATAGCGTCAAGAAGATCCGCCATCAGGCGAACACTACGAGTACCTTTTTCCTGCAATAGTTTAGATTCTACTAACATTAAAAAGTGTGCAAAAGTCATTCCATAAAAAAATCAACTGAACCAGAAAGCCAATTCTTTCAATTTGTTTCAAAAAATTAAAAATGGAAAACAAATCGGAGCAAATGAAAATAACTTGCTACCGGGCAGTAATCAGGTGAAGAAGCCTGATTAGCTAGTGACTGAATTGTTTTTGGCAATTGACGAGATTGTTCAGCTGAAATCTTCTAAAAATTATCATAGATTTTCAGTTTCGTTTGGCTGATTTTACTTTCAAATGATATAAGAATTACCGGAGCCATTATTGTTGAGGGCCAAAATTGGATTTATAAAGCGAAGAATGAAGAACACACTGAAATAAAATCGGTGAGTATTGACATTCACAAATGTTGGGACTAAATAAGAAAAATGAGCAAAATACTTCTAAACGACATTTTGAAAATCAATACCCGTGAAGAATTAAAACATCCCGCATGAAAACATTCCAATTCATAGCACAAAATAAAAAAAAAAAACGGCACTTTAATAACATTAATAGTCTCACTAATTTCTGTTGTTTGTTCTTCTAAAAATTTATGGAACTTCCTGGTAAGTACTTTTCCATTTCAATCATTAAAAAGATATTTTACCTGGCAACTCGACGTGCAATATATTCAGAATTATTGAAATATGCTTTTGCTGTTTTTATGATATGTGATAAAATGGCACGGAAAAGAAGAGGCAGATGCTCAGATAAGCTCTTAAGGGCATTCATGATTTCTAATTCCTGCTTAGGCGGCCCTGCAGCTAGCAAGTTGGCCAACTCCTCCGTCACCAGATCTTTACCAGTCATACGTAAGACCGTTGAAATACAGCAAGTACAAAATGAATCGCATCGAAAAAGTGTTGCTTCTAAAAAAAATCCTGTTGCTGTATTTCTTATAAATAAAAAGTTGCATGTAGGGCTGTTTTACTTTTATCTGGTCTTCTTTCTCCACTTAAATTCGCTATGATTAATTTTTAACAAACTTTAAAACATTGTTAACTTCTATTAGTTTTTACATGCAACTGTTTATTTTAAGAATTTTTCCTTCCTAAATGTCGGAGAAACTTATTAAAAATTCCTCTAAACTTTTACGAATTTTAATTCCTCTTTGTCTGCCAATTGATTGCCTTTATGTTCAGTTGATTACCTCTGTATTCTTCCAGCAGGAGGGCTTCAGTGTACTTTTAATGTTTAAAAATACGTAAATTCAAAAAGCGCAAACCGGTTTCACGCTTAATCTGCTCCTTGACGATAACTTCAACAAATGACACCAGCAAGTCATAATTTGGTAATAGAACGGAGAGTAATAAACGAGCAAAATATTTCCGATTAAAGATATCCAAAGCAGAGCCAATCCAAATCGACAAAATAAATGACCGCGTAGTGAGCAGTACAAAAAATGAAGCATACTGTTCTTCGGGTAATAAAACAATACGATGACGCACTGCACGAAACAGAAATCCTTCAAAATTATCTTCTACGCAAAACTCTTTGCCGTCGTCTGCTAATAAATAGATTGGTGATACATCTGAAATTAAGTGGAACAACAAATGCTAGTTTCTCCAAAAACAATGAGATACTAGCTGCATTATTTACCGATTCCAACGACATATTCTAGTACCCTGCTGCAAGCCTGTCACATTTCGAACTTCAAGATGTATAACACAATTTAGAAAAATAAGAGTGAATGGGGGGACAAAAAAACATAATATTATTAGGCAAATAAATAACAAATAAACTTATATAACCTTTCTGAAAATAATCTCTGAATGCAACGCTACGTGTCTTTGTCGGTAGAGTGTTATGTGAACAAAGTTCAAGTTTCAGTGAACATGGACCAGGAGGAATATACCTGAAGCAGATGTGCAGCGAATATTGGTGGGATGATTTTACAAATACTCTTGTCGCCAGAATTTATTTTACAGATATTGATTAAACTATGTCACTGTAATGATAGCCAGAGTCCATTGAAAAGGATGCATAAGAAAGAACTTACTGCAGCAGAAAACACCTGTTGAATACAATCGTATTTTTTGCGGGAACGACTTGCTGAGTTTTGGTCAAAAAAATCCCATTGACCACTACCACAGCACTATATGAATGGTCGGGTTTGAAATAATTACCTCTGAAATTAATCTAGTCAGCCCTGATCCGCCAATCATTAGCAAAAATTGATACGCTTTTCATAATGAAAAATTCCTTATCAAATAAAACCAGAATGCATGAGCACAAGGCAATGCTGATGTTCGAGCAGTATCCCATAAGGAAGAAAAACACTGAATCCCGAGTTTCAAAGATTGAAGCATGAATACACAGGATTATAACTACATTACTGGATAGTGCATTGAATAAAAAAGTCACAATAACAAAAGTATGTCAGAAAGTGAAATGCCAGAAACCCACCTAAAACTAGTTAAAGTTAAATAAATAACAGTTGTCGAGCGAATAAAGTAATCTTGCGTAGCAGGGATTACGGTAAACGGCGATGGTGAGTGACGATAACCGAAACATTGCAGCCGTAACACGTTCAGCCAATTCAAATAAATGCCTTCATTTTGAAATGATAAATGAACTGCTGGATAAATATCTAGACCATTCAGAGCAACCAGTAAACAATTTGCTCTGTCGAACAGTCCTTCCGGGATTTTATAAACAAAGCAAAAATCAAGATCCAGAACTACTTTGGGCTTTGTACTCTGCAAAAAAAGAAGTGTCCTTCTATGCAGTTCATTTGAATGAATCATAATCACTTCTAATAATGGAACAATTTAATTATAATTTCAACCGGTTAAAAAATAATATTGGTACCTTTTCGCGATCTGAGACGTACAGTTGTGAGCCATTAGAATAACTAAGTCTCACATAACAACGCTTCCACTTATCTTCTTTACCTGAAACTTATAAAATGCAATTTCCCAAAAAAATTACGGTAACCTCAACCTCAAATGGTTTTTACTCACGTTATTACTATAATGTAGAAAGACATCATGACATGAATATTGCATAAATCAACATATTGCATTCATACCGAAAACCAGATGATTTTGAAAGAAATTAAATATCATCAATACAATAATTCCTTCCGTTTTCCTTTTGTGTTTCACTGTGTATGTTAATTTATTACGTATGACCACATTTGTGAAAGCAGCAGGCTAAAATACTCCTATTTCTAAAGAATTAAATCCTTTGCAAATTTCCTTTTGGCCAAAAAATTAGGCTCTCCTAGCTAAACATGTGTCAGAGTTATAAAATACCACACTACAGTTTTTACTTTCCCATATGCCCTGAAATTTTAAAGAATAATGACAAATAAATAAGCCCTGACATTTCCGATAAGCATATGCTTCCAGAAAGGTTTGCGAACAAAAACTATTGGTGGTAAGACTCTGCAACTTTCTATCCGTACTTTTTCCCGACAAATCCTGTGTTAACACAGCACGCATCAGATGAAATCCTTCACAGATTTCCTTTTTGCTATACCTATAATGAATTTCGAATTTAGAACATATTTTTAATAATTCAAACCGCTCGCCATGACGGCTGGTGTAAATTCGGATCATCCAGAATATCAGATAGTACAGCAAAAGGTAGATCACGCAGGGAAAACTTATATGATGGTTCGGTTATTAAATTCGTGTCTTCTTCAAGAAACCCAAATACGGTTTCATCAAGTAGACACCGTGAGCAATATATTGCATTAAACTACCGGGAAAACCTGATAGTCTTGGTAGAATAGTCAGTTACTATTCAATATATTTCTCAACAAATGAAGAAACCATAACATTTGGTGAGATTAAACGTGTGCGTTTTGTCATTCCCCACCTTTAGCAAACGAAAGACACGAACGCACCACCACTCTAATTGTAAAAGAATAAAACAGAACTTTACCTTTCAATAATATCTGGAATTGTCGGAAAAGTTCGTCCGCCAATTTCAAAATTACCATCTGATGTGGGCTTTATTTGAAATTTTTCAATATGTGTACCGATATTTACCATAAGTGTGTATGAATTGGGCTGCACAATTGAATGTCGTAAGAGATAACAACCATCGCCATCTGTATTTTAATTCATAAATTAATACGTATACGACTGTGGAAAAAAGTTAAACAAAGAAAGTTTCAAATTACATTTTTTTGTAAGTAACTAAAGATTTTAAAGAGAGAACCATATCGTACGATTTTTTAATCATGTAAACACATTTCTTAGTGATTGTATATCTACACTTTGAACGGAGGCTTAGTTTCACAAGTTATTTTACTCTATTAATCCTTATTTGGAGAAATTTTCGGGCTTTCTTCTTTAATATATGAATTAAAGAAATATATATATATTGAAAAATGTAAAAATTTACATTGCATTAGCCGTTGTGTAAGTACATTTATTGGCTCATCATGAAAATATGGTAACTGTTCGGGTTTCACACTCTTGTCGTTCTGCAACAATAAATGAGTGAAATTAAAACATCTTGCCCTTTCTCACATCCAAAAGAATAGGAATAACTTACGATTAACTCACAATTTCATTCCGATTTTAAAAAGGATGCTATTTTAATAATTGTTAAATTTTCCCTGTTTTCGGATAATTACTAGCAATTTCTTTGAAGACGGAAAAACAAAAAAGTATAAGGACCTTCGAAGTAGCTCTGCTACTGCAATTATTATGGATTGAAAAAGAACTAACCAATGGAACGGTAAGCTGCACAGCGATAAGTCCGGATTTCCCATTTTTCTCCAGTCTTGCCCATGCCCATTCATTGTCCACTCGTTGAATTTCCGTCAACAAATCACCTTCACAAAAGCTGAATAAAAAGGATATGTAGCGCTTTGATAACATCTTAAATACGGTAATTTTCTTTAACCAAGAAGATCATAATAAGCAAGTGGCATAGCAATAGATTTTTCAGAAAGAGATAGAACCCAATATTGGAAACTATAAATTCTAAGATCAGAAAATTTTATCTGAACTATAAAAATTAAAGGCTTATATGAAAACGTGAGAGCTTAAAACATTTAAAAACAGAAAAACATGAAGAACATAAAATTAATTTTACCATTACCTTATTTCGTCTGTACCGGGCATTGCACGAAATGGTAGGACGGCTATCCTTTGGCGGTTAACCAGTTTCACCGGCTGTAAATGAAAAAAGAAGAAAATATGTGAATTAAAATTTTCCGCATTACAAACTTACTGCTCTAAAATTGTAGTTTTATTTAGTGTGTCGTATCTTTATATTGTCCCTTTCGAACAATAAGCACAAAATTAATGTCAAATAAATATGGAACAAGATATACCGAAGGTGGTTGAAGTGGTAGCACAGCTGTTTTCGATTCGCTTATAAATGCTTTAATGAGACCAGACAACGTTGTAAAGGATTTTCCACACAAGCAATATTCACCAGAAACTCGATCAATGCTGAAATTTCGTCTTTATCAAATACAATAAGAACATTGAATTACCCATTAGACAAGCAGAGAAGAAACTCTAAATTTATTTATGAAGATTAAGAAATCATACTTCTCCGAATCAGGAAAATTTTTTTACAAATAACTGATTACAAATTTCTTAATCAGTGCTCCATTTAAGTTCAAACCGAAATAACACCGTATCATATTCCACCTAATTGACTCTTCTTTCTTCTCTTCTCTGCCTCTTCCCCTAAAAAAGGATACCCTCTCAAACTCTCAAGCCTAACAGCGATGTCAATTAAAACTTAATGAGCAATGCTTTGGTGTGGAAAATGTTAGATCTCATTTCATACTAAATGCGCTGCATCTTTTCTATTAAAACAGTGGGTAAAGTATAAAGGTTTTTCCAGTCATGGATTTCTCTCTTAACTGGAGTTATAAACTAATAAAATTATATAAAATCAGCAAGAAGCCCATTTTTAACAAAATTATTAATGAAAAGGTTTCAAATCCTCAGACTGGCAAGTATGTCGGAAGGAATTATGAAAAAAAAAAGTTTTAATCAGTTTCAACATTTTTTTGTTACAAGTGATCTCTTCATCCGCCCACGTGCAGAAACCAGTCCAATGAAAGTGAATTACGGGCTAAGCACGGACGACAGAAAGACATGTTACTTTCGGTATGGACGAGAAGTAACTACATATTTAGAATTAAAATATTATCACCTTCGATATATTACCTTCGTTACGTAATCTGTTATCTTTTCAAAAGTTAATGCAACATTGAATTGTAAGAAAACTTACGATAAATGCATCACTGAATTACTGGTTGGCGTAAGCCAAGAAAGACAAAATTTCGGTGTGAGAGAATTTTGTTCAGCATGCAAAATCAATGCACCATCAATCTTACATTTTCGTAACCGATATTCCACTTCTTCCTCTGTGATAAAACCATGAAAACAATCCACCGAGTCTAATGATGCACTTAACCTTTCTCCTACTTCCGTTCTCAGACTCGATTCATGTTCATGCATCCGCTGCTTCTCTTCCATCCCATTTTCCGTTGTATTCGACATCAGACCATCTGGAATAATTCAAAATCATTCAAAACAAAATTTGAAATGATTCAATAATGCAATCTGCAAGGAAAACACAAATAATGCAAAAGCCTAATTTTACCGTTAAGCTATTTTGGGCAAAATAATTACAAGCTATTATTAAAAGATAAAATTGAAATTTTCAAACCAAAATTGGCTAGTAAAGACTAGAAAGAAAAAAGATAATAGCTTATTAACTAGCAGTATCTATTCCATCCCCATCCTGCTATATCAATAACATAAGGAACCGGAACCTATAGTAGGAAAAGATTAAAAAGAAATGGTGTTTTTATTTTTTAAAATCAACAACCAACAGAAGGAAAAACTGTGAATGAGAAATTTATTACTGCAAAAATAAACTAGAAAAAAAACACAAAAATAAATGACAAATTTTTGATCAAAGTATGGAAAGAACTTAACAATCAATTTGTTCCCATTTTACCAAAAATTCATAAAACTTTGCATGATCTTAAATAAAATTGTAGCACGATGATTGATATGAGTGAATGACACAAAGAAGAGATGGCTACCAAATATTTGTTTAAAAGCAAATATCGAATTCATCCTATTGTGGACATCACTCTTATGATGGTGACCTAATAACACCAAAATTTTCTGCGTCAGCAATCGAATTAAAATTTTATCTTCAAGTTTTCATTTCATTACTTAGACAAACTGTTAAACGAAAAAAAACGGCGCAAATTATTATTGCTAAAATAGCATCTTTGTTATTAATTAGAGCAATGTGCATAGCAAATCCAAATTATTGGAAAATATCATTCTTATGTAACAACCTTTTTCTTTTCCACTTCGTCACTTAAGCAAATACGGAAATCACGCGTACTTTAAAATTCTAGAAATCTTTTTATGTCATTATTCTCATCTTCACTGTGATGTCACTAACAACTGTACATGGCTGTAATGAATACATGACAAAAGTTATATATCAAACCACTAATTGAAATCAAATAAAACTAACCGTCAAACTCTAAGTGTGGAAATTAAAAATATAATGCTAATTTCTGTCATTAAAATCAATAATTCCAAATGGGAAGAAATAATCTCTATTAGTTTTTTCACAGCAGAATGATAGACTACTCAGAAATTAATTCGATCCTTTCCTTACTGGTTGGTTAATAAGGTTTGGGGAAATCTCGAGATACATAGCTTCTTCGATAATACGAAGTCTTTCACCTACTTCACAGATAAATCTAAACCTTATTACTAAAGTTTTACGAAAAAAAAAACATCGTACCACCAACTGTATTTATATTGAATATTAAAATAAACCAATACCTTGCCAAGCATTTCATCGTGATTCAAACGATAAATGCAACTTCCTAATCCAACTGGGGTCCTAACCACTATTTATAATATCATTCATTATTGTAGATTCAAATAGACTAAATTAGCCAATTTAAGTGTAACTTGAAATCTAGTTGATATTTCATATCTGATAGTTATTTCAAAATGAAATAATGTGAAAGACATTTGTTTCTACATTTTCGGCTTAACAAAAAGACCAAAAAAACTATTTGTGTTCACGTAAAAACGTATACAAGTGATAGCTCAGAATTGCTTTGTTAAACTGCTAATGTGAGAATTTATGGAACATTATAGGCCTAACAAAAAAGTGACAATATTTTATTATCAAAAGGAAAGAGAGAAAGAGAGAATTCACAAAAATAAAAGTTAAGACACATTATTCCAATTCAACACTTTTACAACATCATACGTGTAAAAGAGCTATGCTTTAAATTTTTATTTATATTACAAAATTTTAATAATAATAATAAGCGGTAAAAAAAGAAAATGAAAAAAGAGGATAATTTCAGTAAAAGAGGATAATTAAAAATTTTTTTTCTCAAAAAAGAGGATAATTTCAAATAATAAAAATTAGCAACCGAAATATTTTCGTCGTTTTAAAATTAAATAAAAAAATTTTAATAATATTTTAACATTTTCAATAAAAAAAGTGTTGAAATGAATGAAGCAGAGAATAAGAAAGAAAGAGACAGAGAGATGGAGAAAGAGAGAGAATGATACAAATGAATTACAGAAGAGAATAGAAATTTGAAAACAAGTTTTTGAGTTGCCAAAATTTTAATTATAACTAATGATGGTATTTAATGGTAATTAGTGGTTAGGGTAGTGCATAATTTACAAACTGTTAAAATGTACTTCATCATATTTCCCTTTCTTCTTTCCTAAATTATGAAACATCTACAACATGTAGGCGTGTATTTGTGTGGTGCGTGGGTGTATGCGTGGGTGTGCGCGAGCATATGAGTAGGTGTACGAATACATACATTTATCAGCGTATAGTACTGTTACAACGATCAACAACTATCAAATTTTTCTTCAATCTATTAGTGTTTATTTCTTTTCACATTACACCTTCCTTTTTCTTCACATCTAAAAATAGTTGTTCGACTAATTTTCCCCACCCACGCATTTTCATCGTATGAAAATAATTACCAAAAATATGTCTGAGTTAGTAGTATTTCCGGTAAAATTTAAGCGGAAATTTAGTTACAGTAATTTGGCAAAAATTTAGTTACGGTAATTTGAAAGTATAGAATTGAAGTGGAATGGAAAAAAAAAGAGGAGCACGTAAGATAACATGTAACTAATAAGTAATTCAATTCGCACATTAAAATTGTAAACTATCAAGACCATATTATATACTGGGAAATAATTACGTACGCTAAAGTAAATTTAATTAAAAATTCTAATTTAATCTAATTAAATTTAAATAAATTTTATCACTAAGTTAATTTGTTCTTTTGTTTTTTTAATAAAAATGAGGAAAATTTTAAGAATATTTGCAATAAATAAATATTTAAAAATAAAATTAAACAACAGTTCACATAATTAAAGAAAAAAAAGTGCATTCTCTCTCTCTCTCTTTTTTTTTCTATCTAAATAATTCATTAATTACTGATCAAATTATTATTTAATATTTACGGCCTGAATAATTAATTTGCAATTGAAGGATTTATTTGTAGCAGACTACTTGTTTATTTACAGTTAGGGATGAATGAGATATTACGTAAGAATTTTAATCTAATTAAATTTTAATAAATTTTATCATTAAGTTAATTTGTATTAAACAATTATAGCATACCATTTTACGATACTAAATTTCAAAATTAACATTACTGTATATTTCCACATGTAATTTTGTATCAATCATATAGTTCCACATTTCAACAATAACAGAAGTGTGCTAGAATTGTTTAATATAATCTAAAATAAAATGAAATGAAAAAACAAAAGAATAAGTTTAATAAGAATTTGTAAATTTAAAAAAAAGGAAAAGAAATATACATTCCTTGTAAAAAATAAAATGAAATAAAGAGAGAGAGGAGGAAGATGGAAGATTATAGCATTAATAAAAGAAGTATAGCAGATGAAATACAAAATATATATGATAGGTTAGATGAATGAGAAAGATGAGAAACAATGGGAAAAGAAAACATCTGTTGTTCAAATCGAAATTGAAATCGAAATCGAAACACTTCAAAGAATGAAAAGTATAGGCATGAAATTTTTCCTTTCAAAATTCTTTTTCATAAAAGAAATGAAATGAGAAATGGCTGAATTGAAACGACTCAAATAGAGTGCATCAAAATGATAGGAAATAGTTGAAATTATTCACAAAGAATAAATTAATTTAAAAAAAAAAGAAGCAAAAAATTATTTCTAACTGCTACTACTACTACTATTAAATTAAATTTAATAAAATAAAAATAAACCTTTCTATTACTAAAAAAATAAAATGAGAGATAGGACAATAGTGAATATGAAAATTCTTTTTTTTTTTAAATAAATATTAAATTTCATTTCAGTAAATGAATGAAATTTAATAATAGCAAATAGGAAGGAAGAGAAACAGTTCACAATTATGTACGACAATATATGGATGGGTATTTGTACAGCAAAAGTTTCATTCCGGAAATGATGATATAACATCATTATATGATATCAAACATCATCAATACTGCTAAAATGATAATGACGGTGATCGTGATAATGATAATGATGATAATGATGATGATGATGGTGATGATGATGGTGATAATATGATATTGTTTACGATGATGATAATCATTGTTTATGATTGTTTATGATGATGACGATAATCATGATATTGTTTACGATGATGATAATCATTGTTTATGATTGTTTATGATGATGATAATGATGATGATGATGATAATCATGATATTGTTATAATCATGATATATGATGATCATTATGAAGAAGGAAGAAGAAAGGTGAGTGTTTCCTGTTCGTAAAAGATGGTTGATTGGTTAGGTCTGTTGCCATTTCCTGGTCCTAAATAATAATTCATAATGAAAGGTGGAAGAGGAGGAGGAGGAAGAGGAAGAGGAGAAGCTGATGGCAATGATGCATGACGAAGTAAGAAACCGTTCGTTCCAACTATTAATAACGTCAGAAGTGGAAAATTTTTTGAAATTAATTAATTATTCAACACTTTTCAGTATTTATTAAAAATAGTAATTTTGAACAAGAAAAATACAAAAAAAAATTTACATTAAAAATTACGCTTAATGTTAAATTTTATAATTATACTAAAAAATAAATTATGAAAGAAACAAAGTGTTACAATGATGAAATGTAATTCAGTTAATAATTTAAATTAAATAGATTTTAATAGTTAATAATAATATTAATGAAATAATAACAATACCAACAACAACAACAATAATAAATAATAATGATAATAAATAATAACAATAATAATAGTAAATAATAAATAATATAAATAATAATAATAGATGATAATAATAATAATAATAAATAATAATAAATAATAATAATAAATAATAATAATAAATAATAATAAATAATAACAAACAATAATAAACAACTGAAAATTAAAAAAACTGTAGTAATAAAAAACAAAAACAGTACGCCTAATAAATAATAACAAATAATAATAAATAACAATAAATAATAAGCAATAATAACAATGCACAATAATAAATAATAATAATACAAAAATGAATGAAAGAAAGGGGAAGAGAGAGAGAGAGAGAGGGAAAGAGATGGGAGGAAAAAACATGAAAATTTCTTATCAATAAATATGAATTTAAAAATAACGCACATTTTTTCTAACAGAATAAACAAGGTGCATATATAGAAGTCAGCTGTTGATAAACTTCAACTGATAACAAATCTTTAGTTCATATTTTACTAATATCAAATTTCATATCATTTAAATGAATATAATATTTCACTTTCAATATTTTAACTCTAAAATTTACAGTAAGATTACTATACTGAATTATCAATGAGTTAAATTCAACCAATCATATCATCAAGCAGTAATATCAAACGTATCAGTGAAAAGTAAAGTGAACGCACCTCTCATACCGTTTATCAGTTAAATATAATTAATTAAATATACGCATGTGGAAAATGAAATAAAAAAAACATTTAAATAAAAAATAAACAAATATTTGTTTGTTAGAAAAAGAGAGATGATGGATGAAAGAGAGAGAGGGAAAAAGGAAAGAGAAAGAAGGAAAAATGTTAATTTTTACAAATATGAAAATTTTTGTTAACTTTCCGGTCCATTTAGATGAAATTTTTATCGCCGACATCATACAACAACCAACTGAACAGCCAAAAGGCATGTAACACATACACACATACACACACACACACACACACACACACACACACACACACACACACACACACACATACACACACATAGACAGATACGAGTTGATAATAGAAGATGGGAAGGATAATTTAAGCTTCAACAACTACTACTACCTTTAGTTCACCGGAAGTAGGATATTAAAAGTTTGCAGATTTTGATTTGGGTTAATTGATCAATCTGATTTGATGATAATGGGTCATTAAAATTGTAGAATTAAAATTAATGGGAAAAGCAAGATGCGATAGAGGAAAGAGGAGGAACGGTGTGTGTATGAAAAGAAAGAGATGTATGTATAATCGGCACGAGGATTGGGACGAGACAAAACAAGAATCTGAAATACCGGAAGTGCGGCTCTTTTTTTTTGCTTCTCCTTCATCCGGAGAGAGAGAGAGAGAGATTAGGAGAGAGAGAGAGAAGAATCAATATAGCAAAATGGATGTTTGATGTTTTTCACATTTAAACCATTTAAAACATTTTTAGTGGTGGTGTAAAAACTAAAACCAAACGATATGTGTAACATTTTTCACGTGAATCCGTGAATGAATACGTAAACAACTATTTATTACAAATTGTGATATTATGCAATGAAAAATAACGAGAAATAAAAGACAAAATAAAATTTGATTTACTAATTATTAAAAATTAATAAAAAAAATTTTCCTTCTTAGCTAAAATTAAATTATGCAATTTTATGCAAAAAGAGAGATAAAATTGAGGAGGAGAAGATGTGTGAGAGAGGGAGAGAAACAGAGAGCAAATGAAATGAAAGAAAAAATTATGTAAAAAGAAAAAAATTAACGATGCAAATGGCACATAAGAAGTAAGTAAGCAAACATATCATTTAATTAAAATGATAATTAGGAGGAGGGTGTTTGAGGTACATTGCTTTTCAATTTATTTATTTATTTCATTTGTTTCCCTCTCCTGTTCTCTTTTCTACTCATTAAAAAGCATTCTTTTTTCACTCTTTTCTTCTCTTTCCCTCTCTCCCTCTTCCCCTCTCTTCTTCCTAATATATCTTGGTAAATAATAAATGTGAAACGTAAAAAAAAAGATGAGATAGAAATAATTGGAAGGTAAAGCAGTGCTGCTTTTACAGCATTTTCATATTTTCACGTGATCGTACGTCAAACTTATGCAATGTGTGTTTGCAACAGTACTTTTCAACTCTCTGATATTATTTTAGAAGAAAAAACCAAATACTCGATGTAGTATAAAGTAAAATGTGCGAAATTTGAAAACGTTGCTTATTATTTTACCGCTCTTTGTTTCTTTCAACTTCTTCCTACTCTTTAAATTACCTATGCAATTGTACCAGCAATTTCTTAAATGGGTAATTTATCAATCGGAAATGAATAGCAATCCTATTAAAATTCAAAACAAAACAAAATTTTTTTTTTAAAAAAACGATCAGTTAGCCAAAAAATGAAAAAGAAGAAAAAAATTTTTCATCATTCACACTTTTAACTGATCAAACTTTTCATTCAGTGATTAATTTCCGATCAAATCTTATCACCTGTTATCACATCATTAGCTCCTAAAGCAAAAAAAAAAAACATTATGTGTGATATCATTAAACAATTGTTCGTTAATTTAAATTTTTGTTAATTTATTATTTAAAAATGTAATTTTTTGATGAAATTATGTGTGTTTGTGTGTGCGTGGGTGTGTGTGTCTGTGTGTGTGTGCGTGGGTGTGTGTGTGTCCGTGTGTGTGCGTGGGTGTGTGTGTGTGTCCGTGTGTGTGCGTGGGTGTGTGTGTCTGTGTGTGCGTGGGTGTGTGTGTCTGTGTGTGTGTGCGTGGGTGTGTGTGTGTGCGTGGGTGTGTGTGTGTGTATGTATTTTTCTTACTTCTCTTTCTTCCAACCTCTTCTTCTCTTTCTCTTTTTCCCTTCACATATCTTTTGATAGGAAAATTTTTTAATAAATTGAAATATGAAGAATACATCGTTTAAAAGTATTAGATTAAACTGTCGTTCGTTATTTTTTTTTCCCCTCACATCCGTTTTATTTCTTCTCATTCTTTTTTTTCATTTTTGTTCAAATGTGAAATGTTCGTTCGTGTAAATAAATGATAAGAAACTGGTAGATCGAAGAAAAAAAAAGTGAAAATTATTTTCGAAGGAGAGAGAGAGGGAGAGAAAGAGAGAGAGAGAGAGAGAGAGAGAGAGAGAGAGAGAGAGAGAGAGAGAGAGAAGATAGCTATAATTTAAAAATGAGATTTTTTTTTAAAAATCTATTTTTATGATCCTCCAAATTTATTTTATTTTTTTCTGAAAATAAAAAAGAACAAAAAAAATGGTGGAAAGCTAATATTCATAAATAGATCTACCATATGCAAAACTATTATCCATGGCAGTATATGTGTTGTACACATTCCTTTATACACGAAGATTTTAAAATTAATTCGTATTTAAAATTTAAAATTTTCACTTTATCGCTTTCCTCTCCACCCTTCCGCTACAATAATTCACTTTAATACAGCTAATAACTTTACTGTGATAAATGGCAAAAGGGAAAGGGATAGGAACAAGTTTGAGAAATTGTTTAAATCTTTTCTCTTTTATTTTCATTTTTTCATTAATCCTTTTTTGATTTATCCTAAAGTAGTGGGATGGGAATGCGCGAAATGTCTTTCTTCGATATTTTATTTTTTAAATATTTCAATTTCAAATATTGTTATATTACAAGAGTCTATCCAAACGTTTATTATTATTATTTATTATTATTATTATCATTATCATTATTATTATTATTTATTATTATTATTATTAGTATTATTATTATTAATTACTATTATTATTTAAAATTAGATAGAGGACATTTGAATATGATGATATTGATCGTTTCAGATATTTTGCTATCATCTTTTTTTTTGAATTTAAACTCATTCATGCAATTTCACTATTCTTTTGTTTAATGTTTAAAACTTTTTAAATTTCAATAACAACAACAACAATTTGTCTCTCTATATCTTTTCTTGCCTTTTTTTTCACTTCCTGTTATGTTGATACATAATTGGAACAAAATGCAGAAATTAATTTCCAATTTCAATATGGAACATTAACCAAATTGTCCAGCCACTTTAATTCAAATAATCATTAGTGCTAAATTATTGAAATTGAAAGAAAATTTTATTATATTAAAATTACTTAAAGTTCAAACTTTCAAATCAAATTCATTATGTCAATTAACAATCAATTTTTTTGCTAATTTTTAATTTTTACTACGAAAAAATTCAAATTCATATCCACGATAAAAACTACAACGATAAAAATATTTCATATATATATATATATATATAATTTTTAATATAATGAAATGTTTACATCTTATCGATAACTTAACTTACTTAACTTAACTTACTTATCTCATATGTGTTTTAGAAGTTAATAATTTTAATCGAAAAGATTAAAATGAAGCAAACGTCTGCGTAAGCAAATGGATAAAATGCTGCGTATTTTCTCTTTCTGTCAAATAATCGATAAAGTCGTAATTTTTGAAAGATGCAAATTTAATGATTTACTACCATCCTGCATTGACTATTTCTTATTATCATTATCATTACTATCATTATTATCATTTATTATTATTATTATTAATTATTATTATTATTATTATTATTATTATTATTATTATTATTATTATTGTTATTATTAATTATTATTAATTATTAATTATTATTATTATTATTATTAATTATTACTAATTATTATTATTATTATTATTATTATCATTATCATTATTAATTATCATTACTATATTTTTATTATCATTATCATTATCATTATCATTATTATTACATGTGACGTAAAAAAATGTAATTATTAGAATATTTACCAATTACGTTTACGCATAAATTTTATTGACCAATTATCATCATATCTATTAATTCGACACAAAGACAAGGAAAATGTTGCAACAGCTTGTTCAAACAAAAAATGTATTAACATAATACAGTTTACACAAAAATTTCATTATCAAAAAAAAATTACCTTATATATATATTATATAAACGTAAATTATTACAACGTATACGTGTCGATGTTAATTCAAATAAATGAAAATATTTTAATGATAGCATTTAAATTTGAACAATACTGAAAATACTTCGGTAAAATTAACCTAAAATAAAACTATAATTCATTTATTAAGCTTATCCAGTCGATTAGTACTAAAATGAATTTGAATTGCCATAGGAGAAATGCGCCAATACGGCAGCTCTCTCATTTCTCTGATAATCCACAAATCGTTTCAGCTTCTTCTCCAACAGATCTCATAGCTAAAAGTCTGAATTGCTTTAGATGCTATAGCATTGAGAGTTTTAAGTTTGGCATTAAGCGTTGCTTAGTTTAAATCGATTTTCCTTTCTCTTTTTTAAACTATTCCATCCAAAAATTATTCATTCTTTCTCAACACTACTCCTTCTTTGAAAGATTAGAAATTTCATATTTCTAACGTATCTCTATAACTTTCCTTTCTCCTCCTCTTCCTACTCTCTCCCTCTCTCTCTCTCTCTCTTGTCTTCAAACCTTTATCTTTTTTTCTCCTCTTCCTATCTTTCTCTTCCTTTTTTTTTTCAAAAAGTAACATTTTCTTCTAAGCTATATCTGTTTCTCTCTATCTATCTATGCATATATTAATTTCTATAGTTACCGATATCGATGACGCTACATCAATTAGCTAACCGCAAAGCGACACACATCTACACACATCTAGTCATCTTTTTACAGTGCACGCAGAATACTTACATTTGCATGCATATACGTGTACGTGTGTACGTGTATGTATGTTGTACATGCTACACTTAGCCTATCTGTTTTACTGCTTATGCTTTTAGTTGTGAACAAGCAAGGAAAAGAACGGTGCGAAAAGCAAGTAGCAATAGCAAAAAGGCTATCGAACTACCTATCCATCCATCTATCTAACTATTTGTCTATCTGTCTGTCTCTCTCTCTATCTACTCATCCAAATCTACTTCTCCCTCTTATCGGCTATTTTAACTTCACTAGCAGCTAGCTAGCTAGCTAGCACATTACTCTATCATCATCACCTTATCGCCATCACTAACTCACCATCGCTACCATTATCATTATCATCACCACCACCAACCAAGCATTACCGCCATCACCTATTGCCACCACCACCACCACCACTACCATCAGTACCGACCGCTATCACCGCTATCACTATCACTATCACTATCATTATCACTATCAAGTTCAAATGGTTATCTGCATGGATTGTTGATATTATTTCAGAAAAATTTTGCCACACAATATTTATGCTTCTCCTCATTTAAATATACTTAATTATAATAATACGTATACGTAAGTTTTCTTTTTTTTCCCATATCTTTAAACGTTGTAAATATTTGAAAACGTGAAGGAAAATAGTGATAGACAAAAAAGGAAGGAAGAAAAACTCAAAGCAATAACATTACAGCATGTTGTTGTTGTAATAAATTTTTTATTCTTTTATTTTAATATATTATTTCTAATAATTTTTTAGTTTGCGTAAAATTTGGTATTACTACTACTACTACTACTACTACTACAGCAACTACTATATTACCATTGTTTATTTGCTGTTATCATCGTTATCACTATTATTATCAACACTATCGTTATTATCATCATTATTGTTCATTCATATTGTTACTAATCGTTGGTTGATATTACATATTCATCACAATTACCGTGCCACAACAACAACAACTCAATGGCGCAAGGAACTCCACGTAAATTTGCGGAAAAAATTGCAATAATGGAGAGGAAACAAAATGAAGATCAGGAAGTATTTACCTCTGTTATGCGTGATGTACGTGCAATTACAAGTAATTGTACTGCTTCACCACCAGTCTGTTCTAGTCCTCAGGCTCTTGCACCACCGATACATTGGAATCGATCTGGTGGTTCATTGCCAAATGTACATGAAATGGTACAACAACAACCTGATGTTCGTAATTGGCCATATTGGCCTGGTTCACTTCAAATGAATCCATCACATCATACACGTGCTCGTACGCCTGGTACCGCACATTATCATCCATATAAACCATCGAAACAACACGAACGTTGTTCACCACTTGATCATTTTGATTATCAACATTTACATTGTCAAGCTAATAATCATCTTCAACCACCGGATATGTTGTGGCCAAAGTTAGTATTTTGTATATTTTCTTAAAATTAGTTAAGAAGAGAGTATTTAATTAATCAGCTGATTCATTTATCCACGTAATCAATCATATCCTTAGACAGTGATAAGTTTTGTTGGTTATTTCATTAGGCTTAAAAAATCACGTATTGTTGTCATTTAAATGTGATTTAAAAATGATTTAAATGCTGTCATTTAAATCAATAAGTCAGTTTATCATGATCTTTTCTTTTGTAAGCCACTAATGAGAAATGAGGCATAATGTAAGACGGATAATTTCAATACCTTATTAATTAGACGATTAATTTCTTTAACTTGTTTATGATAATAATTGAAGTAAACAGTAGATATGTACTGAGCATGCCATAGATAAATTATTAGCTGATAAATTATTAAGATATAAAGCGCTTAATGATAAGAGATATACTGTTAAATATTATGATATTAGGAGTAAAGTATTTGAAAAATTATTAAACTATTCAATCAGCAGATGATGATGAGTGGAATAGTAGTAACTTTTTAGAATTTAACATATCTAAAATTTTTTATTTTTTCTTTTATTATCATTTTTGTTTTATTTTCACTTTTTTTTTGCAGAGCTCGTAGCGATCCGACAATATTCATGAATTTATATCAACAACAGGAACGATTAGAAAATTTTAACCTACAAGATTTAACAGTGTTATCATCGAATCAACTGTTACCATTAGAGCAATCGTTATCATCGATTCATCCAACGACCGTTGCTTTTAATGGTGGTATGCAACATAAGATTATGCATGATTGTAAGAATATTGCTGTTGGTTCATTACCTAATATACCTACACCAATTGCTGCAATACAATCCTGTATATATCAACAACAACAACAACAACAACAGCAGCAGCAGCAGCAGCAGCAGCAGCAGCAGCAGCAGCAGCAGCAGCAGCAGCAGCAGCAGCAGCAGCGTCAGACAATTGCGCAACGACATAGCGCAAGTTTATGTCATACATTAGCTACTCCACCATCATCATCTGAATCACAGTCAGCGCCAACAAGTCCAGCTCAAAGTGTTGAATTACCAGTACCAACATCATGGCCACAACGTAACTACTCAAATAGTCCCGAACCACGGGAAATTCCAAATATCGTCCTGACGGGTACCGATGGAGAGCTTGATTGCTTTCAGGATTTTCAGGATTTACACTTGGATGCTAATGAATTACAACAGTTGCTAAGTAGCGGTGGACAAGTTGATCCTGCAGGTGAAACGCAGCTTCTTGAATAATTTTTATTTCTAAATTGTTCTTTTCATGATCTCTTTATTATTCGATTTGGAATTGATGTTTTAAAAGAAGAAAACTAACCGCGGCTTCTTTTTTTTCTATTAATTTTATAAGATGGAAAAAGTTAATTTGTTCGATCATCTTCTCTGTCGAAATAAATTGCTACTCATTCGTTTTAGTTTTTATACATTTAGCGAATTAAAAATTTGAACAGTTAAAAACATATGGCTTGAATTCTTCAATTTTTCATTTTTCATTTTTTTTTCTGTTCTGCAAGAAATTCCTGCAAATTGCAAACAACACTGTTTTCTCTTTCTCTGATAGCATAAGTGGGAAGGAAATAGTTTTTGATTAGTAATCAATTTTAATAACTATCATTTAATTTTAATAACTATCATAATTGAATAAGCTATCTTTCACCTATGTTTCTCTCTCTCTTTCTTTTTTTTTACAGTTTGGCCTAAAACAAAAAATCTATTTTATCATTTTCTAAAATTTTTGAAAAAAAAAAGCGACAAAATATTGTTTAGTAAGATTTTTATTAAATTAAGAATATAATGATATTGTATAAATTGCATTTTTCCATTTATTGTTCGTTTTTTTTTCTGTCATTTAACTAAATTCCTTCGGAAAGTTTTCTTTTTTTTTCCTTCCGCCTCAAATTCGTTAAAATTTCTACACTAAAAATGTTTGTAATTTAATTAATAATGTAAATTATTCCAGTGTTTCAATTTTCCCAATCTAATTTTACAATGAATTTTCTCCACTTCAACATAATTTCAAATATATCAGATGAATGAAAACGAAGCACATCAATGTTTTAAGTTGAAAATTAAGTTTTATTGTTGAAACGAAGTAATTAGGAGATATGGCTGAGAGTTAAGTAATCAAATAAATAATATTCATAATTTAATAATTGCTAGATAACTATATAAGCAAATAATTAAATGTATAAGTAATATGCTATTTGCAATAGCTAATTATTATAAAATGTTTTCGAATTAATTTTGAAATTTCATTATCGTTTAAATGATTGTTGAAAAGCTGCCAACACTTTTGTGAGCATATAGGTGTATTGCTGATAATAATCATGTTGAAGATGGAATGTAGAAAAGTGATAATTGATAAGGGTCTCAAGAATATATTTCAACTGGGTATTTTAATTTTCCAAATAAATGAATATATATTTGAAATATTTTTGTTAATTATTTGAATTGCTAAAAATGGAATATTGAATAATTAATAATAAATTTTTACAATAAAAAGTCAGCTTTCTTCAAAAATTTGATCAAATTTTTTAAATGATTTTATCTATTTTTTTCTTTTCATACAAGAAGAAGAAAGAGAGTAGCCATAGAAAGAAATTTAATAAAATTATTAGTAAACTTTTTTTTAATCATTTAAATCAATGATCATTTTACTATCATTAAATTCATCATTATTTCATAGAATGGGCGAAGTGGAAAATATGAAATAAATATAATAATTGATCGATAAAATATATATGTATGTATTTAAAGAATAATTTTGAAATTTTTTAGATGAAAACAGAAGAAAGAAAAAAAAAGTCCATAAAATTGTTATTTAAAACAAAATTTCCATTAAATCTAAACATAATACATCACATAAATGAATGTATTCGTTAATGTTTTACAAATTATTGGAACATTTCAATGTTTCTTTTTTGATATTATTGTTTTATATGCAAATTTTTGTCATTGCATTCATCAATTTAATTTCATTCATCAATTTAACATTGGAACATTTAATTGTTTATTTGAAAAAAAAGGAAGGAAAAAAAAACTCGTTGATTTTATTGTTTGCTCAAATGTGTTTTGTTCCTTTTCTTTTATTTTTGTTTCTGTGATTAATTATGTTTCGGTGTGCGTATATACGTGTATGTGTGCGTATATATACGTGTGTGGTGTGTGTGTATGTGTGTGTGTGTGTGTGTGTGTGTGTGTGTGTGTGTATGTGTATATGTGCGTGTGTGTATATGCATGTGTATGCGTACGTGTGTGAGCATATGCAGACGTATGCAAATACAAAATACAAATGTGTATATGTGCACGTATATGTGTATACGTACGTGTATGTGTGTGTGTGTGTGAAGTTTAGGATTTGTCAAAAGAAAAAAAACGCAGAATTTTTTTTTTTTTTTGTAAAAATATGGGAAAAATATAAGGGATGATTTCCCATTACAGTCTTTCATGAAAATGAATTGTGTAAAGATGTGGTGAATTTGAATATATATAAATATACATTTAAATGTAATGATCAGTGTTTATTTTATTTTTTAAAAATTTTTTTCTTTGCGATGTTTAATGTGTAAGTTTAATTTGTAAGTAATATTTGAATGGTATCAGTAAAATTTTCATCTCTTCTCCTTTCTTCAAATTATAAATATTTCAGAATTTGCTATCAGTTTTGTCATACGATGAATTAACTCAAACAATAATGAATCATCCATACGATGGATGGTGGTAATTTATTGGTTTGAAGATTAAAGTTGATTTTTTTTTTAATTTTAAAAAATACTTTTCGCTCAGGTTATCAATCATTGGGGTGATATTCATTAAATGGAAACAAATATCAGTGTATTATTTGTCGTTGATATGGATGATGAATTTTTTAAGTGGAAATATTCGTTACGTAAAAGTTTTTTTTATATTTGAAATTAATATTTCATACTTTTTATCATATCTTTGATATGTTTAATTGTAACAGTAGAATTTATGGAATAATTTTTATGGAACAAATAAGAAAAGAAAATAACAACAACAATAACAACAACAATAAAACACCAATTCATTAAAATATCAAATCATAAAAAAGATGTAGTAGTAATTAGTTAATTAATTAATTAATTAGTTACCTTCCTTTCCATTATGTATTTCACTGAAATTATAAATTTTCCTTGAAATATTTTTTCTGAAAACAAAAGAAAAACAGAAATTCAAAGAAAACTTTATCTTTCAGAAAAAGAAATAAAATGGGATTGTTGGCAGATAATTTTCATAGCATAAAATTTCCAATACTTAAAATTTATTTCCAATTATAGATGATTTGCTCACATTTTAGCCGTTCATCATTCTCGTCATTTTCTCTCTTCTTTTCACAATTCTTCTAAAATTCCAATGTTCTTTCGTTTCAAAAAACTTTTCACTCTCACTCTCACCCTCACCCTCACTCTTACATTTATCTTTTTCTTTCAATGTAAAGAAGAGAGAAAATTACGAAACAATTTAAATTTCATATTTTTTTAGTTCTAAGCAAAAACTACTAGCAGTGCAGCAGTGTTATGGAAAAATTTACAAATGTTGCAGACTATAAATGTCAATAAATTTGCAAAAAGTTTTATGCTAAACTCTTAAAATTAATAAATTAGAAGTATTTGATAAATAGTACCTAATGATATTAGTTTATAGTATATAAGTGTAATTAGCATATTAGCATGTCATGCACAAATCATAAAAAGTACATTTATTCAGATATAAATAAAAATAACGACCGAACAACAATCTAACTGATTCTATGTCATTTAAAACTTTCTAGTCTTAGAAACATTTAATTAAGCTGTTAATTCGAAATCCCTTATTATCACACCTGTTATGTTCAATTACAAGAAAATGATATTATTAGGACAAAGACAGGTAGGCATTGTACGTTGAAAAGAAATAAAAATTAATAACAATATCAACAATCCTAACTTTTCATTGTTTCAAGTCATCACTTCAATTATATATGCTTAGATTTAAACAAAAAGATTTATGCATTTAAATTTATATATGAATTGAACTGTATTTTGAAAAAGAATTTTTTTTTAGTAATAAAAAAAGTAATCTATATGACATTAATATTGCATTTACCACTTGAAAAAAAATTTCACAAGTTTTTAAATTATTAAAATTTCGAAAAAAAAATTTTTTTTTATCATTTATATGCTATATACACAGGTAATTCAAACATACCGATATGTTAGACCAATGTATGAATTAATCAATGTATTCAAACAATGGTTGCAGAATTCACACGTTATATATTGGAAAGTACGTGTATACTTGACGTTTTAGATGACGTGTTTAAAAAAAAAACCTGAATACGTAGCACTTGATCTACGAGACAAAAAAATTACAATACTGCAAAAATTTGATGAAAAAATAAGAAAGAAAAACACATCACTTATCTTTTCGTTAGCAAATTATACATAATAGAAAAAAAAATTTTTTTTTTCAAAATATTTCAATCAAATATATATAAAAATGTTTACTCACTGATAAATATCATTGAATAAAGGTGTGAAAGATAACTTCCCTATCTTTTTCATTATTTATCTATACTCATTTCTGCCGCGGAAGATTTTTTTTAGTCATTTCTAAATTGTTCGAACAAACGCAAATAAAACGCTTTCAATTAAATTTATCTTGATAGGTAAATTACATCGATTAAAATGATTAAAAGTTTTAATTGCTACTCTAATTTTCACTCATTAAAGCTTCCATACAAATTAATAATAAAAAGAAAAAAACACTGTCAAAAATTTTTCATTTATTCCATTGAAAGAAAATTTATTATTTAATAAGATTAAACTACTACTCTATTTAGGTTAAAAAAATGAGAATGTGTTATCCGATTGAATTAAAAAATAAAGATATATGCAATTTGTTTAGATTGAAGAAGTATCACTTTGCAGAAGTGTAAAAATGGGAGAGAAAGGTATCAAGTTTGATTGTGAATTAACTTTTTATTTAGTGCAAGTTTTGTAGGCCAAAAACATGTACATGTCTTATTACATAGAATTTTACTTTAGTTCTTAAAATTTGCATAAATTAGTTTACATAGAAAGGTGGTTATAATGCTGCAACACTCATCAATACTCTTAGTGGAGCATTTTTTTTAAAAATTAACAAACTTCGGGCAGGATGTTGCGAATAGGCGCCGAGGTTTCCCGCCAATTCCGGGCCTCCAAGTATAGGCCTGGCGTTAGGTTGGGGCAAGAAGTTGTCACATAGGCTTCTTCATGTTAAGCTTAAATTTTACGAGCCAGGTTTTCATTTTAATTTACGAATTTCTGTGCAAGGTTTATTCGTTTTATTGGGGAAAAAATATGGAAAAAAATTCTTTTATATTACAAAAATTTTTGCATACCAGTTAAGATTCTCTCTCCTACTTACCCTTTCCCTCTCTCCCTCTTCCTCTCTTTCTCACTCCTGTCTATAGTCTGTTAAATGGAAAAAATGAAGCAAATTCCTCAAACTTTAAAATGGTAGAAGCTTTAACCGTATTTGATTATTTGTTAACGAATAATAATATTTACATATATGGTGCATCTTAAGTTAGTTTGATATTTTTAGCGACCTTAATGGATGATTCTAATTAGATATATGCAGCCATTTACAATATGCTAAATTGTTAAGGTTAATAAGCTTAACATTCCCGCAAGAATTTATGATATTTCGGCGAATTCATAACGATATTTATGATATATCGAGAAGTGTTTCTGATTAAATTACTCCATAAAGCACTCATTGATCAGATTCCTCGTAGCTGAATCAATCAGCATACATCATTGTTATTGCACAATACATCCAAGGTTGTTTAATCATTGATCATCACTATTTTCACTGTTCACTTCAAATTTACGTGAATGAGATATTAAGGGAAGAATTTAATACGTTGTATATGTACACATCCTGTATTATGCACGCTATTAAACTCTTCACATATTTGTATAAAAAAAAATTAAATGATAATTACGATTGATTTTTCGTTATGTTGAATGAACAGATGGATACAATTTTATGAGTTATAAAACATGCTGTGACAGCTTTACTGTTTGTTGCTGGTCTTTATTAGGTAGAATTGAATATTTAGAATATTTATGGTTCTCTGTTTTCCATTGCACTGGACATCTCATACGTGTTAACTGTTCTCACCTCATTCAGCTGAACTTTAAATTTGAAGGGCAAATGTTTTATTCCTTTCATTTTATTCGATAATGAGTTTGTTAATCTCATCTAGCATAACTTTTTGCTACTCTTCCATATACCGAAATTATACAGAGGTACTTTATTTCAAATTTTCCTTTAAAATATTATCTATTCCTGTCATTACGACGATGTAGTAATCAGTGTTTAAGGCAGCGATTCCATTATGCAAGAACTTGATTGTGCTAATATTTATGATTATCTAGCGTAATTTTTGTTCCCATCACCAACGATTCCAAAAAACACTATGGGATTGCTGTTAGTTTAAATGGAATTTCCGAAAACTTTTGAATCAATCTTCTAAATTAATTTCATTGATGCAATTGCAAACTAATATTAACTGAATGCAAGATTGGAATGCATGAAATATTGTGTCATTGAACATGTAAACATCCAATGTTGTGTACATTATTACATATGCGGGTATTTGTATTTTACGTTTTTTATCAGTATTACTCTAATAACACAGTAGTTTTGTAATTGACGCTGTTGTCAGGTGTCGTTCGAGCTTTACTGGAACGAATGGAGCAACAAAGGAGTTTCGAAGATGCAGCTTTTGAATTGTTTAAAAAGTTGGTTTTTATTTGCAAAATAGAAGTGGCTTTATTTGATGTATAAAGTGTCGCTAGTTGTTTAGTGTTTATTTGATAAGTAATAGCATGTAGCGTTTTAAATACTAGATGCCAATACAATTTTTAGTCTTTGTCCCGAGAGAAATTTCAAACGAGATGACATACCGTATCAGACAGTTAGAGAAATAGTCGAAAAGCATCTCAACAGCATGGATTCAGAAAAAAGACAGCTTCTCGAGGCTCGTATAAGAGGTGAAACTGAACAAGGGCCAAGTGGTAATTTTCCAGTAATTTTCTCAACTCTTAATTTGTTTTGGACGTTGCATATCAGGAAAGTAGATTAGGCTATACGGCGATAATAGCGTGCGAGAGGATCGATAATTGGTTCATTGTTTTGGTTAAGTTCTAAGTACTTTTTTTGCTTGGCTATAAAAGCCAAGCAAAAAAAGAGTTAAAGAAAAAGTTACTCACTGATGGAATTGTTACTAGTTTAGATGGAGTGTCCAAGAACTTTTGAATTAACCGTGCTAAATTAAATTACAACGTAATTGAAAGGATGAAATTGATATTTGTAGAAACTAGTTCAAAAGTCGATAGTCGTGGGCCGTCTCCGAGCAAACCAAAGTCGGTATCGGAGTATCGAAATCTTCTTGTTGCGGATAGACATCACTTACTTCCTAAATTGGAAGATTTTAATGAAGCTCAGAAAATTCACCTCAGATATCCAAAGAATGTAAGAAGATTTGTGCGAGCGCGCACAGAACGTAGGCTAGCTGCAGAATCGAATGATTACGTAAATATAGGTTATTTCTTTTAACTTAATGCTTTCAATAATTAAGAATTTTGGTATTTAAAGATTCTAATTCGAAAAAGACCAGCAAAAAAATTGCGAATTTCGAAGAATCTGTATTAACTTCTGTCGGGTAGTGAACGTAATTTTGCTTTACAAATGCTATTCAACATTTCAGTTTTTTGTGAGGTATTTTTGCTGGAAAGTAAATACACTACGCAAAGACACTGTCAAAGCAAAATTAGCATGCATCTGAGATTATATATTTTTTTAGTTTGCGATGAAAAGAAATTACCGGAAGTCTTTCAACC
This sequence comes from Litomosoides brasiliensis, assembly GCA_013365375.1. Lineage (NCBI taxonomy): Eukaryota > Metazoa > Nematoda > Chromadorea > Rhabditida > Onchocercidae > Litomosoides > Litomosoides brasiliensis. The sequence continues at coordinate 26,822 of JABVXW010000196.1, read as the reverse complement.
TATTTACGACCAGATTTTGCGGAAGCGAAAGAAGTCGTTACAGTGTTACTACATGATTATTAATACATTACATCACTATTTTATGCGTATAACTTGGTCAGATCTTGTGTCGGTTAGTGATTCCAGATTTCGATATCATTACTTATTTTCTTTAGCAGGCGAGGTTTTTTCGTATTAAGGCGTATGTCGCAACTATTATAAATGTATTTTCAAGATAGCATTATTTATTTTCACATATTTCCTGATTTTGAGAGTGAGAGATATTAAGTATTTACTACAAAAGTTTGTTTTTAATAGTTAAGTTGTCTCTATAGGACTTGGTAAACGAGTTTATTGAAAAACATATCATACTCACATGTGACGGTTTAACAACGAAATATGATCGTGAGGAAAGAGAAGTGGACATATTCGAGCGTCTTCGTGAGTATGAGTTAATGGTGCTTCTCGAACTTCATTTGATCAAAAAACATCCAGAGCGGATCGAAGAAACTGAAGTTTGTCCTTCATACTACAAAGAGAAAAATGTTGTGAAACGCCTTTCCTGAGAAGCATGGCATCAACTGGAAGAAGTTCAGTACTCATTTTTAATTTCAGGTTGTAAATAAGTTGGGTTTTCTAGTATTTGTTGCTGACTCAGTTCATATGAAAAATTTCCTCGATGAGATTGTTTGTGATCAGTAAGTTTTCTTTCATTTTTGCCGAAAATTAAAAATATAAAAATATATATATAAGTTTGGGTGGTTAATAGTGAGCATCATTAAATTTACAGTAACTCCAGTTGTTAAAATAGTACTGCAAATGGCACTGGTCATGCACATAATCATATTACGTGTTAGCATTTGAAATGCAGTAACTCTGACACTGTATATATATATATATATATATATATATATATATATATATATATAGTGTCAGAGTTTAGATGATTTATAAGTAAATTATTACCAGTATCTTGTTTTCAATTTACTGTGGAGCATAATAATTTAATGTCAGTTGCTTTTCAGATTTGCTCATATAATACCCAAAGCAATAGTTTACATTTACGAAGAATTGTGTATAAAGATGCCGCTTGATCTGGAAGACTGGTCGGCGGATACAGGTGCAAACAGAGCACCTGAAACTCGTGAGGTAGGGAGGAGGAGCAGTCGAAAAACGGGTCGAGGAAGTGGAGCAATGCTCGCATTAGAGAGAAAAGCTGCTGCTAAAGCCAAAAAAGAAGGGAAACATAGAAAAAGTAAAGGTGATGAATCATCTGAGTCGGGATCTGGAAAACCGAAGGTAGGACTCCGCGCACGTGTGAAACAGGCAGAACGAATCTCGAAACGAATCGCTGCCCGTGAAAAAAGCAAAAAAACTGGTTTGCATTCGTATAATAATTTTTTTTAATTTTTAATATTTAAACTCGATGAAGTACTTCAGGTCAAAATACAGTTCCTTTCAGGTAAGTGAAAGAAATATTATAGCTTTCAGTTTTGCATGTTGACGTTGATTCATGGTCTTTTTGCTCTATTTTATATGTTAACTTGATTTGTTGCTTTTTTGCTCCAGTTTTTTCATTTTGTCATCTTGGATTTAGTATTACATTCATTTTTTTACTTTGCTATAGGTGCCAAGTTAGGACATGTGCTGTTTTATGACTTTTAGATTTAAAAAAATGTTGTTTTATTGACTTATTAAAATGTGCCTCACAAGCTGAACGTATAGTTCGTTGTGCTTTTTAAATGATAAAACGTCTTTTGAGTAAATCTTTCGTTAGTTATAATTAACTTTATCTCGCTATTGTTTCTTAAATAATTTAATTAAAATGCCTGTAAGGTTCTTAAAATTTATCAACAGGTTTTATTTGTTTTCGATTTACTTTATTATTCTTACCACTTTAACATCAAAGTGGCCAATGTTCAGTTATTAATATTTTTATTGTTGTTTTTTTTATTCAAAGGCAACCTTTCTAACACTTTTTTATCGCTGCTTTGTATATTAATACTTATCGGCTTCGTCGGACCTGCTTTCTGTTAAAACGGTTGTGCCATGTGAGAGAACTTTCAAATCCGAGTAAAACCTTATTTTCATCTCGTTTAGCAGAGAAAAGAAATTGTCCTTTCATTGACTGACCTCCACAATATCAACAGTAAAACTTTTACGCTTACTGAAAATGGAAGAGTAAAAGTTTTCACCTTTGATTTTTACATATGCATTTTCTGTTCTTATTCTCTTGAAAAGGCAATTGTGAATTGCTGCATGAATAAGTTGGGGAGCCGATACAGTCGAAAATGGACGCACAATTGGATCTTATGCTTTGAGAGTCAATTTTTTGGATTGCAGGATGCTGTCTTTAATAGTAGCATTCCTACACTTATTTGAGTCAGGTAAATCACCTGTAAGTTCATCCAAATTCTAAATTTACAAATGACTGCTGTAGAGTATTTACGTATCGTTCCTGTGAAAGAAACGACGAAAAACATGGAATATAGTTGAGTAAGTGAATAAAGGCTTCGCTGTCTTTTCGGTTTAACTAATTATAGATTGTAGCTGTACTGATCAGTTCATTGTAACCATAGTTCCACACAGTTTCGAATTATTTAATTCTTAGATTAGACAAATGAAAATTGTACCTATTTTGTTGGAACCCGCCGTATTTTACTCACTGTTATGTGGGACAGTATCGGTGACTCGCTCTTCATAATTTGGGTAATACCACACGTTTTTTTTCTAATGATATGTTCTTGTAACACTAGAATTTAAGTATTCCACCAAAGACAGGTAGGTTACTTAAATTCTAGTGTCGAATTTCAGGGAAATGTTGTGAATCCCAGTACTTAAATGGAGAATTATCAACCTAGACGGTATCTTTATATGTGAAGAAATATGCATAACAGTATAATCTTTGCACCAAGTGTTCATTCAGCTTTGATACCAGGGATCAGTTATGATCTCTTACAGCTCTCTAACTCATAGCAGTTGCATTTATAAAAGAACACTTCTTGATTAACGCAGGTCATCTTTTACCGTTTTGAATATTCGTACGGGAAAGAGTTCTCGTCATATCTACTTCGTTAAATCATCACAGAACCGTATTTTAAGCCTATCATCGATGATAATTTCCTTTGAGATCAGGAAGAAAACATTATTATCGATAAAGTGATATGATGTCTAAATTTATTTTGTTGAGTGATTAGAATAATTGTACACCTACATGGCTATTGTACACATAGAATTAACATTTGTGATTATATCGTTAATTTAACATTGTATATATAATCGTATTACTACATATCCCTATCTGTGTGACTCTATTTATAGAGCACCTTATTTATGCCTTGTTATATGTAATGTTACAATCCTGAAGGTTGAATTAATCCTTATTTTTTGTTATGGTAACAGTGCAAATGTAATCACAATATTCATGTTTACTACAAGTCTTGATATAACAGTAGTAGAGGTTTTGTGTGGCATAGATGAGTGCATGTATGTGAAGCACTTTCAAACTAGACAACAACTGTTAGATAAATATTTTCATTTTTATAATTCCTTGGATATAGTGAAGAAAAATTAATTTATTAACAAATCGCAAAAGATCATAGCGACTTCATGCGTAACATTCTGATTATGTTTTTACATCTTTTATAGGTACAATGTCTTACGTTTCCTCTACTATTGAGCATATCACGGTTAATATCGTACTTAACTTTTTTTCCCAGTGTGTTTTACCTAGTTCAACTAATATATCAATGGTTGGGATTTCCTTCACTGCAACTTTCGTTTGATAATTCCAATCATATTGATTACGTCATCATTGTAAGTGATTAAATGACTGATGTAATTCTGAATGATGCAAATAGTGTATATCTTATGATTGTTTATTAGATGAGAAGTGGATGGACAGTTTTCTCTCAGCTGGACGAACTTTCAATTTTTATTGTATTTTATTAGAATTTTAATTTCGTGATTTTTTTATCTCAACTTTCATCTACTGCAATCAGGCATTGAACAAAGTCAGTCTGTAATATTTTGAAACAGAATTAAGTTGAAAGAAGTAAATAATTACAGTCCTAGGTTTTTCTTCAGGGAGATCCTTTCTTTAAAATTGCAGGAACCTATGTATAAGTTGACAAGTTAATAGTTAACTTTAAGGATGATTATTTCTATCACCATAAGGAGGCTGCTATCCTCTTCCTCGTCTACCCTACGAAGTCTGTCCACGCTGCTATCAATAAAATGGGTCTTCAGTGATCTAAGTGCGATGTTGTAAAATGCCAGTTATTCTCGTCCAACTCATTTCATAACTTTTTGATTTTAGAACATTCATCGTTTATCTGATTAATAATGTTTGTTTTACTTGAATCTTTCCAGCGATTATGCGTTATCTTATCCTTTTAGCTCATATTTCAAGACATGTGCAAGATGTAAAAATTACATTCAGGTTAGACTATGGTTGTATGTCTGTTTTACCTGGGGAAACAATTTCACATCAAAGTTTTTTGTTTACACACTTCTTAACTAAGATTATTAACTACAGGTGTTACAGCTATCTTAAGTTTATTTGCTGATATTTATACATATTAATCTAAAGGAATAATTGTTATGTTATAGTTATGTATTCCAGCTGATGTTTTGAAGTCTAAGGTGAAATCTCTATTTCAACTATTAATACTTTAAAAATCTAATTTCGGCCTTCCACAACATTATTTTCCTTAAAATCAAGCAAACGAACGATTTTAAATATTTTAAGACGAAGATAAAGAGGTAGAAAAAGAAAAAGCAGGCGAAAGTGGTGGTTCGTCTTCTGGTACAATTAGTGAAGGCGATGACCTTGGCGAGATAGTTGTTCCATCAACACCGAAATCGAAAATGAAAAAGAAAGTGGATGAAAGGGCTTCTAGAGATGACGAAAACGTTATGCAAACTCCACTTAGTAAACTCAATCGAAGTAAGTCATTTCTTGCTTAAAAGTAAAGTTTAATTGAGTTAAAATTTTTTCTAGGGAAACTGAATTTGTATCAGTATTTCTTCACATTTTAGTAGTAGCGTAAATGCATTCTTGCTCTTCTCATTTCAAAAGTTATCATTAGGTTTTTAAAATCCTACTGAAGTGAAGGAGCATTTGTTAATTAACAGTATTATTTGGCTAGAGAAAATGCGTACTTATACCTCGTTTTACTTATATCAGTTGCACGAGGAAATGATTCTGTATCAATTATTTTAATGTACTAGAAATTCATGCTTCATTCAAAATAAATTGCAGAGATCAATTGGCATGAGATCTTGATATGTAGATAGTAAATTTTAGTTCCAACACGTAAAAATGAAAAGCTTGCTGCGTTGCTCGAGAGAAGTTTGAAGACCCAGTCGCAGCAGCGGCAGCAGTCGCGCAAAAGAAGCAGTTTTCCAACAATGCATGGAAAAACTCAATCCAAAAAGTCTCGCATTTCACTTCCTCAATCATCCGTCTCTAGTCTTGCCAGTGTTTCACGAACGCGTTCTGCACGTGTAAATTTAAATGAACGTTTCGCTATGATGGATCGATTAAATGATGAATCTAATGCCTGTACTCCTACTGCATCACCTGCTACTGTAAGTGCCAGTTTATAAATCAAACGTAGTCGAGTTCTCGTTTGAGCAGACAGCCATCCAGTTCATGCTTCTGTATGTGGTAATATTTTGATGAGAGAGCACTTCATCGGCATGCTGTTTTCATCAATTTTTATTTCAATTCTTTTTATTGGTATTTCAGTTGCTCTTACGTTCCGCCAGATAATATTTTTAGTATAAAAAGGCTCTGTGTTGGTATAAAAAGAAGTCAGCTGATGGATACAGGAAGATCATTTAATTGGAAATAGCTCGATTTTCATTGTTGAAAACTTTGTAACTATTCGGTTTCATTTCCAGCGGACTAATTTTTAGCCTCAGACTCTGATCAAAGATATATCATTGGACAAAAGTATCATCGAGCGGTATCGCAAACGCATTGAAAGTGTCCGTCATTCAGCACGTAAAAGTGATAAGAATGAGGTAAATGCAGATTTTCCATTGCGAGCTTCAGCAATCATGTTTAATATAATTTTGTCAAAAAAATAAAAAATTAGAGACGACTAGTTATATTCATTTAAACTATTTTTATCCTAACTTTTGAGACGAATGTTGAATTGTTTTAAACCCTTTCTTTATCCTGGAATTAGGTGGAGAAATTCACTGCGTTTTTTTTTAAAATTTCCTTTTCAAAGACCTGTGGAAACTTTGCTGTTGATGTCTAAATCAGTCGTCATCAGCCGTGCACTTTTTCTTGCTAAATTCTAGATTATCAGATAGTCTTTTCTTAAAAGTGAAAGGAATAAAAATTAAAATTCAAACTTTTGCGGAACATTATTCCATATAAATCCAAGAACCAATGAAAAACGAAGGGAAAGATTGCTTAAGATAAATTACTTGAAGGTATTTTATGGTCGTTGCACATCACGTCGTAATCTGTTTGATGATAGTATTGATGAGGAAGATAGTGAAGGAGTGGCGACGCGTTCCACATCTTGTATTCAGAAGAACCGAAGCGGACGATCAGTACAAACTAGCCAAAAAGTATATATGGCACATGCGTTGCTTAACGTTTACAATAGGGACCCTTTAAATCCACCGAAATTACCGAGGGATGCTCCATTCAAATTGCATCGTCTCATTCGTCCGGCATCGAAATCAGATAAGAAGAGGTTGTTCAAGTTCAGGCAAGTCGATCATTCTAGAGATTTAGAAAACAAAATTGATTTAGCAAGATGCTTGTTAGTTTAGAATAATTTCATCTACTTCATTACACGTGAATGAATAAAAATAAGTGATACAATTTCTATTATCATTTAGTTTGGAAAACTGAAAATACGACATGCGATTGCAATATAAAGAAATTTTACCAATATTTGAACATTTCTGGTATTCTGAATTAAAGTAACTAAAATTGTATATTTGCAAGCTATTTTGCATGAGATATTTTATGTGAACATCTTTATTTTGTCGTTGTCTACTTTTATCGCCTTCTAGTCATTTTTCAGGCTTCGAATAGCTCGCGAAAAGTCAGGGTCATCATCTTTATTGATTAAAAATAGTGCATCGTGTGAGACTCTTGAAACTGCTAGTTCAAAGGATATAAAAACAAAATCCGAAGCAGCGGAAGAAAATTCTTCGAATGGAACTGAAAATTTTGGAAGTGTTGAAAAAAAAGCAATGTTAGAAAGTGATAGCTCCGAAAAAAGGGAAGAGCTTTTCAGAGATCCAAATGTTCGAAAATTATGTGGAAAGTCGAGTGGAACACCAAGAAATATTGGAACTGACTCGGACTCTTCCATTCAGTCATCAAAGAAAAATTCCAGTAGAAAAGGAAAAAAGTCATCTGACAATCATCACGATGAAATGTCGTTCAACAAATCGGAGACTCCTGATAGCAGTGGATCAATCATAAGAGAGAAATCGCCGAAAACCGTTATGGAAGCCTTAGATGATATTCCCGAAGTGGTACCGAATGCATATATTAATTCTCACTCTGAATCTGAGAGATCCGAGTCGGCAGGTATGATAGAGGGACAGGTGAGGAAAGCAAGTCACGAAGCTACGATGGATGAAGTAGAAAACGAGGATGAAAGACTGGAAATTTTGAGCGCGCTACCCTGTCAGATGAAAGAAAAACAAGAAGCAGTGAATGTTTCATGTTCATTTACGTAAGCTTGTTCAGTTTAATTGTATTAATAGAGCGCTTTTTGTTAAAGACCACAAATATGCTGTTCTCATATTATATAAAAAGGGAAGCTTTTGTGCCAATTTTTCTATTGGTTTTGAAATCCTGCGTCTCTAAATTCACTGCTAATGAAGTGTCCGAAGGAGTTTATAGCAGATTGTGTTGAATATTTACAAAAAAGTGGAAGTTCGTTTGATTGGCATTTTTGCTAAATCTCAAATTGTTTAGTTTTTTGTTTACGCCTATATGGCAGATTTTTGCTTGATCCTTTCACTGGTTCGCTGCTTCTACAAACAATTAGGATGTTTAACGTATTTGATGTATTTAAAAGTTCCAAAATGTGAGTGTTTATAACTTATTTTTGAGTAAGGGGAGCACGCGTTAGGCGTTTTTTTCAAAAAATTATTTTATAAAATTCATCATTCCTTTCCATTAATACATATTATTAACTGATTGCAAAATTCAAGGCATTTTATGGTGCGTTATCCTTTGTATAATTAATTTAAAGAAAATTCGAGAGTAAGATGTCATTTTTTTGCGGATCAGGTTGATCGGAGCATTTCTAAGAGTTCTTTCAAGCAAATCTATGTTGAGCAGGGAGTTGCGGTAAAACGAATTTGTCAAACTAGAAAAGGAATTTTCGACGGTTTTCCTATTTTTTTTAACAGTGTCATGTGTTTTTTCAGCTACTGCCGAAGGTGCTAAGTAGAGTGCTAGGTTGAGATTGTTCCAGTAATAAAGCCGAATTTGATTCATCAATTCTGCCGGTTAATCCAGTTTTTAAAGGCAGCGGTGATACTGAGAGATCTGAAATAATCGGTATTGTCATCCTTTAAATGTTCCATTTTTCAATTGCTTATGATATTGAGCTGACTTATTTTATTTATCATTACTTCAATCATTACATTTGTTTTTCTTGGAATTCAAATGCTTTTTCCAAAAGTACTTTCTTTGCTTCATACGTTTGTTTTTATTTGCTTCAGTTTGTGTAATGTGTATGTGTGTATTTCTTTGTGTTCTTTTTTCCCTAGAAAGTTCACATTTTATGTATTATTAGATGGAAATATTGTGAGTTCCATGGTTTTATTTTGTTTTTTGTTTGTCAAGAAAAAAACTGTCTTAACTTTCCGGTCTTTTGCATTATACGTATATATAATATATGTAAATATGGTATTGCAAACAGCTGAAACGCTGCTATCATCTGAGATAGAAATCATTTGATTTATTTGAACAATATGAATTGAGAAGAGGATGTTTCATTCAAATTGTCAAATTGGCAGTAAGAAAATTCTTTCTGATAAGGTAGTTTGATGAGAAAGACCGATGCATTTTAAATGATTTCCGAGGATTACTGTATGCGATTCGAATTGTAGATGTGAAAGATACAGTTTTCATATTTGTTCATGCTAAACGGAATTTTTTTTGAATACAACTTAGCTGCAGTTTTAAATTGATTATGAATTTAGTTTTTAATATTCTTCATATCAATCCCTTTAAATTCAATGTAAACTTAGGATTACAAATAATTTTCTAGTTTCTAGTTTTATATCTTGCACGAATGGTTGTGCTTATTAATGAACAGAAATCTCGCAAGACGGTGCAATGAGCGACGACTTTTAAGGCCACGTTTAGAAGTTAAAGAAGAGGTGACTATTTCAAGAAAAATTTCTTCAAAGGACGACTACATATTAAATTATTTATGGAGACTTGGGTAATTGCCTAACTACAAAGTCGGTTTAGCTGTTATTTAGGAATCTTTGGTTATTTTAATAGAAAACGGAAAATTTTATTTTTAACAATGATAAGGAACGTTAGTTGAATGTCTTTGCTAGTGGTCGAACTAAATTCTTAGTTTCAGGAAGGGTTTGATAGAAGTGATGTAAAAAAAGCCCTGCTAGAATCACTGTATGAACAACGCAAGGAAGAACGTCGAAAACAGTTTGAAAAAGAATTGAAACGACGTGGAAGTCACCTCAATAACAATTCTCTTCAAAAGGATCGAAAAAAAACGAAAACAAATAAGCATAGGTGTGGTAATAAAGGCGAAAGACAAAAAGAGAGTTTGGAATTAAAAGGAAGGAAAAGGGAAGAAGAGCGTTCTTCAAGGGGCAAGAATTTGTTGCTAGAAAGAGAAAAGATTGAAATTCAGGATACAAAAATAAAAGACAAAGGAAAATCAAAGTGTTTAGAAGTGAAAAATAGAGGTACAACAGTAGCGAAAAGTAAAGAAAAAGCAAAAATTACGGAAGTGGTTGGCGAACAGAGGGAGAAAAGAGGTGGAATTTTTCGGGACGAAGCGAACACAGTTATCCAGAAGGTGGAATATAAGAATTTTAAGAAAGAAATGGACATCGAAACGTTACCATCAACCAGTGATTTCATCCGATTCATGTCATTGGATTACTCGAATGGTTTGAATTTGGAATTATTGAATGTGAATATGTGATAAATAAAATCTAATTAGCAGTAATATAGGTGGAAGTATGATGTGGTCTTGTTAGACATGGTTACAACTTTGGCGAGACCCACAACTTTTACGAAACTCCTGAGATAAATTCGTATTGCACTAGTGAAATTCAGTTTTGTTATTAATTCAAATTCCTTTTTCATAAATTATTTACCATTTACAGATGTTGAAGATATACCAAAAGAATTACGGCATTTTCGTACGCTTCCATTGGTACCGGTGTGGGAATTTCCATAGTCAATCTCGAGCAAATGAATGGCAAAATCGTAAGTGAAATTTTCTAAAAATCATAGTCAAAGTTAGCTATTATGTTCCATCATATTATATTAATGATACAAATTTAATGATGACTCTAAAAAGATAGGTCATTCATTCGGGAAGCTTTAAGGAAGACATATGTATTGCTCCACATGAAAATTTCCATTTTTCATGTCTTGTTTGTAGCCCTACATTCTCTTTAGAAATTCTCATCCTTAAATTTATTAAGTCTGTGAGATTTTTCAGGCTCATTTGATCAATATTGCGTTTATTGGTATTTCCTTCTTCATGTCATTATTGCTATTTCAACGCGGTTTCTTACTCAAGCGAGTTGAACTCACGTCACGCAGTTCATGTTCGGATGTTGCTTCACGTGACGCTTGTTGGTTTCCAGCTCAGTATCAACGGATTGTTATTGTTCTGATTGATGCTTTACGATACGATTTTGTTGCACCACCTAAATCACAGCTTAACAGTAGCAATAAGGCATATTCTGGTCATTTTTCGACCATTACGCGTTTACTCAGTGATCGTAGAGGTAAGTAAATGTTCAGTCTGTTTCTCATCATATAATTTTTGCATATACTAAAAGTAGTGAATATTAAAATTTGAATAAGGAGTAATAACAAAATTATTAGATATTACTGCTAATGAGGAACAGCATAGTTGGAAGTGCATTATGCCTTAATTTTATGACAATGAAAGCTAAAAAGTTCAGACATGGTAAAAAAATGCTACCTTTCCATTAGAGAAGGTTACAAGTAGTATAAACAAATTTATCTTCAAGAAACAGTAACCGTTGAAGTTTGTTTCTAGATAAATTATAAATTGCTTGAAGTCGAGTTTTAGAGTCAGCAGTTTTGATGCATTTCCATGCCGATGCTCCAACTACTACGATGCAGCGTTTGAAAGCACTAACCACTGGTTCGCTTCCTACTTTTATTGATATTGGTTCAAATTTCGCAGGTACTGCAATACTGGAAGATAATTGGATTGATGAAATTATTGCAACAAATCGAAGTATCGTTCTGCTTGGAGACGATACATGGCAAGTTGTTGACAACAACGAATGTAGCGAGTAAAAAATAGAATATCACTTCTTGTTCGCAAAAGTTACTGTAATATATTGCTAAATTATCATAAAATGCTCCGATTGTAAACAGAGTTGAGTGTAAAAGTTTAGGATTTAAGAATTATTTTGCTCGTTTTTAATTGCGCAACTATTTCAAACATCATTGTTGCTTGCATCGACATGATTGAAGCACTGAAACAGTGTTTCAGTCATTGTTTCGCTTATGACAATGTATTTCTACAATCTCCTACTTTTTTCAGGATTTCGCTTTATCCGGAACAATTCAAACGTAAATATCATTTGCCATCCTTCGATATAAATGATCTTCATACCGTTGATCAGATGATTTCAAGCAAGTTTTATCAAAGGAGTAAATTTTTCCAATGAATGTGCATCGTATATCATTCTCTTCCTTATTATATTGTTAGGTAGATGTATATTCCAGATAATCTTTTCGATGAGCTAAAAAAATCGGATTGGACTGTGCTAATAGCACACTTCCTTGGCGTTGATCATTGTGGACATAAATATGGTCCAGATCATCCTGAAATGTCCAAAAAATTGAAAGAAATGAATAAAATTTTGGCTAAAGTGATCGATTTTCTGGATAATAATACTTTGTTGTTGGTAATGGGTGATCATGGAATGACTGAGAATGGCGATCATGGCGGCGATGAATCACTGGAGACCGATGCTGCTTTATTTATGTTTGCCAAAAAGAAACTAATTTTTGCGGAACCACCGGGATCAGTTTCACAGGTTCGTAACATTAGTTTGGTTCATTTTTGTTGAATAGTAGAAACCGAAATCTTATACACTTGATCATTCATGTGATTGGTAGCGTTTGCAAAGCTAATAAGCCTAGCTAAAGGCTTCATATATTATGTAACAATCACGAGGTAATATGTCTAAGTCGTAGAATGATTTTTATGAAACAATGATTTTGTGCCATATTCGTTTCTTTCAGTCTTTGAAATAACTGTTTAACAGATGATATGACTCATTCGTCAAAAATTCTCCAGAACTTAATTTTTTCAGTGACTTCGTAATTTTCGTAAGTCATGCAGAAATTTTTGACGAATCAGTCGATATTTATTACCTGTTAAACAGTTATTTTATCCCGTCTTCATTTTAGAATAATCAAAGTGGCAAATTGAATTAGGTTGATGCAATATTTCTTTCAGGTTGACATTGTACCAACCATCAGTCTGCTACTTGATTCGCCCATTCCGTATTCTAATATCGGAACACTGATTGATTGCACTATAGTACCGGAACACCGAGCCTTAGCTATAAGCAGTAATGCAGAGCAAATGATGCGTTATGCACGGACTGTTGTAGCAGAAACTCAATTACCAGAATTAGATTCATTGATACGAAGTTTCGAAAATAATGGGAATGTAGAAAATTCTATTGACTATATGCGGCGTTTGCAAGAGCTTTTACGTGCTTCATGGACTGAATTCAATAGTAATTTCATGCGAGTTGGTTTTCTATCGTTGGTTGATACAATGTTATCAGTATACGACTCTCTGTGTACGGGAAAGTAAGCTCATTTATAAAATTTATAGGTTTTTTCAGCGGTCGTGCTTTTTTCAGAAGACATTGTTCTTTTTTCCACCATGCAATAAATAATCAGCAATTGTTTTGTTTCTTATTTAACACATAGATGGATGTGGCATAACTATCAAAATAGCTTCATAAATGGTATAAATTTATTTGATTTGCATTTTTTCAGCATTTTATTTGCTTCTTTGGTCTTCCGGTCTGGCCTATTTTTTATTGAAGTTTCGGTTTTTTTAATTGGAGATGACGAATACTATATTGCAATCTTGGATTTTTTGTTATCCTTCTCGTTAATTATTCGACTTGTTCAAACGGCTAGGACGTTATTTTCTTTCACATTAACAATTTGGAAAATTGCTGTCTTCTGTATAGCTGTCGCACATGCATCGTCTTTTCTTTCCAACAGCTATATCGTTTTTGAATCATCCGTAATACGTTTCTTGACACAAACTTTGGCTGTCGTTGTATTTTGCCAGTCATTTTCAAGCAGGTATGTGATTTTTAAAAAATTTATATAGGCTTTGAACAGTTAACGGATCAAAATATGCTACTTTCAAGTACAACACAAGTTCTAAATCGAGAAAATAATAAAAATTTTTAATTTGAATTTGATGTTTAATTTAAATTAAGTGGAGAGGGACAGGAAAAGTATATTAAGTTTTATGAGGATGCCTATTTATCTCAAGAGGTTGTAATATTAGCTTTTCCAGATAATAATTTTTTTCTAGATAACATGTTATTTGCAGGAGTCATAGTAATCGGCATCAATTGAGGTCATTTTTGACGATGTTAGGAAATCGTTTTCGTTGGCAACGTTGTCTTATTTTCATTACAATCATTTTGCTTTTGCGGCTGGGTATTTTCTTCGAGAAATGTCGAGAAGAGCAAGGAGACGCATGTGAAGCCACAATATTTTCTCAATCATTTTCGCATATCCCTCATAGTGAGTGCTTTTCATTTCGTTTGCAAATCCAAATAATTCAAAAAAATAAAAATTAATTGCCCAGAAATTTCTATGGATTTTCCATTTAACCGCGTTAGATACGACAGCAATTACTTCAGCTAATGTGATTTTAATCCCAGCTTAATAAAACTTCTAACTCCGAAGTCAGTAGCTTTTTCAGGTCCTATAAAAATAATGCGCTTTATACTCGGTGTCGTAGTGCAAATTGCGGCTGCATGTATGGCAAGGAGATTTTTACGAAATTATCCTTCCGAAATCTGGACTTCGACATTGATTTTTCCAACAACAGTTGCTACCATTGCTTTGTGGTTGTCTTTTTGGTTACCTGAACATGCCTTTAGTCATTTTGCTCGATTTTCACTTGGTACTGCTCAGGTTAGTTCTGAATTAGGCATATTATTACCACTGACAGTGTCACGATAAATTTTGCACTGGATGCAATAATTGTACATTGCAGTAAAGATAAGGTCCCAAGATTAAATGGTACAACTTGGCCTGTTATTTAATATTAGTGACCAACAAAATTTCTTATAAAATTTTGTTTTTTCTTTTTTTTACTATCTTGTACTCGAATTGGCAAATATGTAAACCATTATTTTCAGATTGTTTATGGACTGTCATTGATCAATTTATTAATTATTTGTTTCCATGCAGCTCACATAGGAAAATTTTGGAGTGGAAGTAGTTGCGCAATCTCATATTTAATGTGTATATCATCTGTGTTATTTTTAATCCTGGGCGATGGTCTAGCATTCAGTTTCCTTTCGTTAATTATAATAATCTTCCTCATTCCTTTCGTTATCGGTGATGGTACGCCACTTACTTGTATCTTTTATCATATTTTAAAGACATATTTCTCATTTTTTCTTACTTTTCAGATTTCGATTTTCTACAAAAATATAAGCAATTATTTACAATTCGTGCTTTTCTACCTTTTTATTTATCTGCAAATTTCAAATTCATGTTTTTATTTTTCAGAATATTACCAAATAGTATTTCTTGTTTTTCTGTCATCGTATGGTTTCTTCTCTTTATCACATCAACCTACATTCTCATCAATTCCATGGCAAGCGGCCTTCGTGGGAATTCCCGGTAATTTTATCATACAAATAGTGCCAGGTGCACTTGTTGTTGCACACATTTTTGCATCACAGATTACCACAAGCGTGGCGCTGCCGATGCTTGTTATACAACAAAATTATCGACAATCTGGCCTTTCACATTGGACTTATAAATTGATCTTATTTCATTCTTTGAAGGTCAGTTTAAATTGATTTCAATTGGATTTTCGGTGAACATCGCTGGTATAAATGTATGGTAAAATATTGAACTGCAGTCATTTTAATTTGATGTGTTATGATGTCACCACTTTTGACAAAAAACCATCCTGTTTTGGAAGTGCTGAAACGACGAATGTAAATGCTAAGATAAAAGTTTAAAATCTCTAAAAACTGGAACTCTATAATTTGTTTGAGAAACTATCGGTTTTTTGAGAAATAAAAGACAGAATTTAATCGGGTTTCAGGCGCTCGCAGTGTGTGCAATGGCAGTTGTACATCGAAGACATTTGATGGTCTGGAAAATCTTTGCTCCAAAATTTATTTTTGAATCGATTTCTCTCTGTGTTATATGTTTTACTTTACTGATCACTAACTGCATTTTCTGGAAGTTGGTCATACCGCCACCTTCTGATTTAGCTGAGAAAAAGGGTTGATAATTTGTTTCCTTTTAGCGGTTACCGATGTTTCAAAAATCACTCGGTGTAGAAAGTGTTTCTCTAATATTTTGAGATTAAACATGTTTAGGGTCTTTCATCTGAAACATTTTCTTTACTTGTTGTGCTATCTTTTTTGTTCGAATTGATTACTTTACACATCTGTATATTATTTTATTTCCTTGTTTTACCTTTGAAAATCGTTCATGGCCGTGCGGCAGGTATTTTGATTTGTTTTCTTAAAAGCTAAGCTATGATTGTTACATTAACAATGCCGTTGTTCCAGCTCCGTATTAGAATCTTAGGACCTTCTTTACATTATTTTTTTTCTGGCTGGAATTTTAACCAAGTGCATTACAGAAATAATTGCATTACAAAAATAATATTAGAAATAATTGACAAATATAAGCTTTTTCTAACAAATTCTCTACAATGACTTATAAAGGATGTACGGATTAGCTGCTCTAACCAGAAGCAACCGTCTGATTCACTATCTAAAATATCATTTACGTTAATATAATCAATCAATAACCACACACTTCAAAATTTTCTGTGATTCTGTAAAAAGATCATTTGAACATCCGTGAAAGAAATCAACACTTAGACTAGGTGTATTCTGTACAAGCTCAAAGTATTGTAGTAGGCTTTCCTCACAAAGGCCATTTGATGTGATAATATCTGACAGAAGAACCTGCTCAGGTATACTACTTTCTATCCACCTTTCCAGTGGAAATCTCTCCAGTGGTGGTAGTAAGTCTGTCCGTAAAATATCTAAATATTTTTCTATTTGTGCTGATATCTTTCCAGCTCGCCTATTAAATTCACGTTGCAACCGGCTGATACGATGTTCTTTCATCGTAATTGCCAAAAGACCTACACGACTTTTCCTAATTTCAGCATCAAGTTCCTGAAAACAAATTCTTCTTTGCAAACAAAATTAACTAGAGCAAACTTGGAGGAAAGTTTTCACATTATCTTCATAATCTTAAAAGAGAATTTTCAGACCTAAAACACTCCAAAGATTAGTTGATAGCTGTTTGTTAATATGAATAAATTTTATGGAGTGCTTTCAGCTATTTTACAACAAAATTACCCAAATTTCTCAATCCATAGTTTACTAATGAAACAAGAAAACGGTTGGAAATGGCGTTGAAATGCTGAAATTTTGCAACATTTTGTATTTGCCAAACAAAACAGTTTAGAATTGACCTTGAATTTTCCAGTACATGGTAGAGATTCTTTAATTGTGGAGATAAAACTCGCCCTCAGTCGTGGATCATTCTTTGTGGCGATGAGGTCCTTCATCAACACCTATAATGTTCAAAATAAAAATTCCAAAGAACTCTTTAAAAGAAATCTCTCAGTGTGTACCAAAATACTCTTTGAAAGCATACCCAAATAATAATTAAAAACAATTTTTTAAATTTTACAGATACATCTATCCCCGTGTACAGCTATCATAATATTCCAACACTGTTCACTTGCCTTTTTTCATCCCTATGTACATGCATATATACGTATACGTGAAATATAGTTTAAATGTAAAGAGTACGTAATTTCCTAACAATGTAAGCAGTTGCGCGTTCAATTCGATGTACGCTGCATTCTCGACTTGTTGACGGAAGCTCATGCATTGTCAATTGTTTTGCTAATTCTCGAACAATTGAATAATTACTATATTTCCGATGGCTAATGATATATTTCATGATAAAAAATGCAAATTCAAGATGCATTTCGTTGGTAAGGGATGAGACCAACAATCGAGCAACCCTAACGTAATTGTACCTTAGTGCATGACGTGTGATTAATTCATGGAAATCCATCGATCTAAATAAATTATAACATAAATATAGAGAAATCGTTTCTTGTTTCTTCACTGTATGATTACTATAAAAAGCAAATATTTGAATGAATGGAAAATTCAGAACTATTAACTTGTGCTTCATATTTTGACTCCAACAGAAACTGAGATTTTAAAAAAAAAAAACTAAACTATAAGCTGTCGGAAATAGGTATGACTTGCCCACCACTTCCCATTAATCTGGTAAGTGTGGAGACTCGAAGCAGCACAACCTATCATTATGGAAAAAGGTTGAAAACAAGTAGTCGTATATAATTTCAGTAAAGCAAAATAAGCTGTTATCCCAGACTCTCACATAAAAATTAGTATCCAAACCTATAAAATCTTCAACAACGCTTAAAAAAAGGTCATTATCAATAGGAAATTGGCTGAAAGCCCAAATTATAAATTTAAGAATCATCATTCAGATCATAAATCAGAGAACCACAAATAAAACTATCTTTATTCCACAGAAAAAAACACACAGGATTCGGTTACCGAGTGACTAAAAAATATTAACAATAAGAAATACAAAAAAATTAGATATTCAGTTTTGAAGATTTCAATCATTTGAAAAAAAAACGAAATCTGTTAAGTACATAAATACATATGACATATGACAACGAAAAACATCATTTCTGCGCATTATTGTGAAAGCCACCATTCTTCCCAAAAAACATTGTAATCCTAGCCGAAAAAAAACATTTACTTAACTATTCACTGAAAGTTAAAACATCCAAAATTTATGCTAACAACTTCCACCCGCATGTGCGTGTGATGAATAAACAGTTGGAGTTCAGAAGCAAATGATTAGAACATCGTTTTCAAAAAGGAAAATATCCGGTAATTTTATTTGATATCTCTCCAACAAAAATGAGTAATTAACAAGTGAAGTTCGCATTTAAATAAAATGTGTGGATGTTTGATTTCGACCAAAGATGGTCTGATTAAAAATTCACACAGTATTACTTGTGCTATTTACGTTTCATTACAAAAACCTTTAACTACGACCTCTTAAATGAAGGGTCACTTCTGCTGCTATTTCAAATAGTGATGCGAGCAGTGGGGTTATTTGATATTCCAAAAGCATTTCCTCAAGAGAAAAGAGGATATAGTAAGAGTACTTGGAACAAACTGAAATTTCTACAATCGGTTCAATAAGAACTGGAAAACCCAAAACCAAATTTGTTCTATCCATACTTTTTTACTGACTCGTCTCTTTTACATTCCACACTAAAATCTGAACTCATAAAAGCAGAAATAATGATTTCATACAAAATATTGCATGTTATACCGCGCATCATTATTTCAAAGCAGAGAAAAAGCAACAGAAAATAAATGGAGTTGAATCAGGAAGGAATAAAAGGAACGATAAAAGGATAACCTTCTAACCGGGCAACAAAAAAATTTATCCATTTTACATCATGCTAACTTTTTAGGTTTCTCTATTGTGATAGATAATTATGTTAGCTTTAATTGTTTTGGTAAAATAGAAACAAGAACACTCATCTTAGAACAGTTTGCCAAAAATGAGTCCAAACATAAGGGCAGCAAATCCAACCAGCACCATCTGAAAATAATTATGTAAATTAGCACGAGAAAGTGTAATATGAACAATTAAGATTGCGTGCATAGCTAATATTATAACAATGATTCCAACACAGTAGAAAAATCATTGGATCTAAATTACAGAAATCCCTTTGTAACATAACATAATTATAGCATGAAATCGTTCCCACTACCTAAACGATTAAATGCACTTTACCTAGCCATGCTACATATTACTATGCAGAAATAGAGAAATTCACCCGAAAATAGTTCCAACCCTTGTTATAGTTAGTCCATAGCGTAGAAAATATTGAATTTTTTATACCGTCGGAAAAGATTTGAAGGTTCCGAACAAAGCCACTTACGTATATTTTTAGTATTATAACTTACTTGAAGAATTGTAATTCCACCTTCTGATGTCTGACTACCCGTGACTTGAGGAATTACCTCAAGCGCAGCAAGCCGAGCCTGAAATTAAGGAATACCTAACAGCCTTCTAACTCAGATGGAAACAAGAAACCATAATTCTTCCTATAAATTTAAACACATATTGTTTTGAAAAAGCTTGATAACTTTATTCCAAAAAACCTGTACAGGAGACTACTCAATGAAAAATAAATGTCGATAATGCAAAAATCTCTATATTTATTTCACTAACTTTAAGGTTATTATTATCCCTTTCCAAACTTGCTTTCACAGCTTCCGCTCTGTTCTTCTCTTCAATTATACGGCGCACTTCGGCATCCATATTCTGAATCATGCCAGTACATTTGAATGCATGCAAATGCGGCGACAAAAACTATATTTGAAATAAAAAGTGAAACAGTAAAAACCCGAATCACTTTGATACTTCATAAATTTAAACTTATTTTAAAATCTAAAGCAGCAAACTGTACCGCAGGGTATCCACCAGTTGCAGGTTTTGATTCAGAGGACACTCGAGGAGGCGTTTTGTCCCCTCCGTGTTCCGCAGCAGGAGGATGCTCAAAGACGACTCGCAACTTTGAATCCATAAGTTCGGAAGGCTGTGCGTTTTTCCAAATACTATCTGTATTTTCTTTAAGTACTACTTGGTTATGAAATCAAGCTAAGCAGAATTATGCACTGAATTATCCTTCTGATCTTAAATTCTTGAAGGTCGCGGTGAAAGCGCTCATACAACGACTAAAGTTTCGATCCTGTGGTGAATAGTCAAACCTTGGGTTCCGTCTTATTCAGACGAGGCTGACTAATTCCACCTCAGACACCAGTCACAAATCTAAATCATCGCGCATTCAACAGAACCAAACTCAAATCATCCAACTCCCAACTATCTCATGAACCACTACACTATGCAAGACTATCCTCCTTCACACGCCTTAAGCAAGAACTGGAATGTAAAGAAGAAACTTCGAAGTGAAAAAATCCGCTGATTGAATCTTATCTTGTCGAAGCCTTTTAAGTAAACTTGAATCTAAATATATGTCAAATCATAAACTCGCAAATGTTTTCAACGGATCAATCCATTGAAAGACATGAACTCTACCAAGGACATATAAGAGCATACCTAAGGAGAGATCGCCTGGTGGTGCATATACGCTTTGCACCATGAATTTATGTTTAGTATGCTCCAATTCTACATTACTGGATGCATCGAATGGTTGAAGCATAACTGCTACATTACACACTTCTCCTGGACTGAGTATACCCGAATTCGGACGGACACAGTACTGTTTTGGAGCTGTTGTCTTCACCTAAACGAATGAAGTGAACTCAGACAAACCTTTAATTTAAAAAAGAAAACTGTTCTAATGTTTCAGGAAACGATGGATTGTTTTCCAGCACTTCCGGAGTAACACACTGTTTTAGCATGACAAAAATATGCCATGGATGAATGTACAAAACCACTCATTATTAACGGATTTAAACAGCAACACATTCAAAATTTCTACATAACTCACAAATAATTTCATACATAAATTTATGTTGTTAACACAGACAAACTTTACGGACCTTGAAGCAAACCTGACGTTCCGTAGGGTTCGTCAACCTCATCTGACAAGTCACTACATCGTTAAAAGGACCTGAAAAGGCAAAATCATCTCAGATGTTACTATCCAAAAATATTGCAATACAAATGCGAGATAGCATAAAACTCAACCAAAATCAGCATTTACACTATATAATCTTTCTTTAGTCTTATAATTTGTGGAAAAAAATAACATCAATAGTATTAAAATATCAATTGCCACTACATACAGTTTCATTTTGACCTCATTTAACTAAAAGTTATTAGTCGAAAACGGCATAATCTTGCACATTACATTATACAATATCGCCAAGCTACTTTTAAACCAATGAAATTAGAAACAAAAAAAAACCTTTAAAGACAAGTTCATGGGAAGGCTCAATCGTGAGCACTTGCGATGTTCTTGACATTTCTAATTCAATTTTCAGAGAACAAAATCCCTAATCAACTGTCCTCCTGAAATTATGCATGAAAGATATTAAAGTAGTTAATACACAAATCTTTTCATTAACCGACATGAAAACAAAAAAGCAAAAGTAAAAACATAAACCAAAACATGATCATATTACACTTGCACAAGAATAAATCATGCAATTACGATTATAACAAAGACCTATTCATATCAAATCTTACAGATATATGACTTGGATCGTGTAAAATGACCCCACTTCAATATTTGTTGACATAACACTGTGGTACTGCGTTCACAAGATATAATTAACAAGCACTATAATTATGAATATGATTTGATGAAATCAATCTAATTGATTCTACTACTGTTATTAGAATTACTATTTCCAATAAGTAGTGATCTTCTAGCATCTCTGTGACAGACATACAAAAATACTTCTATGTCCGAAAAATTTGTACTTTTTTAAAATTTCTATTTCCCTTCCAAGTATGACGCCATCCAAACCATAATTTATGAAGTAGAAGGGAATTTCTTAAGTAATAGCAAATACACAATGCCACAATGGGAATGTATGTAGCACCAGTTCTCGTTGCATACACAATATTCCCTGTCTTTTACTCACTACTTGACAGTTACCGATCACCACACAATTTTATATGTCATATTTACCACAGTTAAATAAGCTGTAAAATAATGCAGCTAACAAGCCGATAAAAACCTGCATCAAAATTAAAACAAACTTCGGAACACATTTTGCGCAGCAATGCGATTATTTTAAAAGGATTATTTATCTAAAGTGCCACCGACTTAATGAATGAAACAAAACGAACGATCAACATGCACCACATGATTAATAATGCTGAAGTTAAATTATAGTTCTGAAGTGTACTTTTACTATGCGCAAGTTCGTTTGTGTAACTTTCATGGGAGACTACAGCATAGTTTATATCTGCAGCAGTTTTATTGATCATTTATGCAAAAGTTAACTCGAATTCTATTATCTTTACCTTCACTCCTCTTCAAACTGACCTAACAAGATCATTCCTGAGCATCAATAGTACTACTGCTAAACACTTCTGCTCTCATTAGAATACCAGCTATTTGGGGGAAATATAAATGCTTTTCGAAACGAAACATTTAGAAATAATTTTCCAGTACCAATGACTGGAAGTTGCAATTAAAATTGACTATAAAAGTACGCGTTTGAACTAATACTTATCTTACAACAACACAGAATGCAACCACAAATGAAAACTTTCAAATCGCTTCTATTAACCGTACGTTTATGCGAAACAATTACGATTAAAAAAAGATAATAACACAATTATTCCTTTGTTTGATTGTATAATATCTATTGACGTTCAACCTTGATCTATCTACAAACAACAAAAAACAAAAGAGATGTTTCCATCAGCTCCAATACTAATAAAATCTATTTGCGTAGCAAAGAAGTTAATCTGTTAAATCATTCAGTTCAGACGCTTGAAAGTTAAATGTTTTTGAGAGAGCAAAGTTCAAGTCACTTTAGCAATTTACGAAATGCAAATGACAACCATACAAATACACACACGCACACACGTACAGAGACACACACATACACACATACGCACACATATGTACATGTATATTATTTACAAAACAAATTCAAACAATCAAAAAGTAATCAATTGAGGTAGAAATCGTTTCCATGCTTAACGTGGATTTTGACAGAGTGTTAGAGAGAATGGTATGTTACAACGTGTTTGTATTTGCTAGACATTTAAAGACATATGGAAACAATAAGTGAAAAAGTGGAATTCTTGACCAAATAACCGTCCGTTTCCTGCCGTATGAAATCCTCTCGTTATCACAGCAAAGTTCAAAATCGTCCACTACCAACCGCACACCCCATCGACCACCGTCCATCGCACTAAACAAATGTCTCAAAAGAAGCAAACGTTTAGATAGTTCGTGGCAAGAATCGTTTGCATGTTGTAGCGCGAAGGTCACCTACTCATTCATCATCCACACGCCCACGTCTATAGCGTGGGAAAGGTGGGGTAGAGAAGTTATGCTGATTGGACTTACATACATATGCTGTGTGTGCGTGGTGTGTGGTGTGTGTACGTATGTCTTAACTTCTCACACTCTCACCTTCTCTCTAGCCGTTGCAATTGTTTGAGCTAAATGAACTTCTTCATCACTTTTCACTTGCAAACTTTATTTTAATCTACAGCTGATAACAAAAGTATTAAAATGAACTGATAAGATAACATTATGTGTTAAACAAGGCAAACTTTACGATTGAAATGATGCTAAATTGAAAAATTTTTAAATACTACACTTGCACGTTATGCAAATAATGCAATTGTAAATATCATCAAAACAATTAACTGAATTGAATTTAATTAAAATTTAAATATTCCATGGAAAAAAAAATGATTGATAATTGTTGTGAAAAATTTCATCCATCCTCCTCTTGCTGCCGCTGTTTACTTTGTTGTTGTTGTTGTTGTATTTGAATTGGTATACATTTGGATAGTTTCTTCTTGCAGAATATAATTTTACTAGTAAATTTAAATCACAGATTTTGTTCATTTGAAGATGGGAAATTTTACGGCCTTTCTGTTTATTGAGATTTATTGAAATTTTATTGAAATTTTACGGCCTTTCTTCATTTCATAACAGAACAAAAAACCAACAGATAGTTAAATTAATTTAAATTTCATGCAATGATAACAATTTTCGTTGCAGTCATATCCATATGAATCATAAATGATCGATTTGTCGTAATTAAATTTAAGGGAATTTTTGCTTTTTAAATTATAAATGATAAATTTGTAAAATTTTGGATGAAAATACTATTGGTAAATGTGTGGAACAAGCAATGATTTATTTTATTATAAAATATGCAAATTAATTCAATGAAAAACTATAAATTCAAAATGTATGGAATAAAGTTCACTTTATTGATTAGTTTTAAATTCATCGTGATAATTTAATTCAGACGACGAGCATCCGACATTCTTGCAAAATTTTCCAATCAGTCCTATTGATCCATAGTGAAAAATATCTGTAATTGTATGTGACATTATACATACAGTTTACTTCTCATTCAAATATGTAATAGTAATTATAATTCATTTTTAATATAAGTTTTTAAATTATTATAAGTTAATTTATCGCTCACAAGTTGTAATTTAAATGCAAAATTAATTTAATTTACTTCTACTAAATCTTTAATTTTTTTTTGTCTTTTTAAAATTCATCAGTTATTAGCTGTAAAAATTAAATGGTTTTTTTTTAAAAATCAATCAATTATTATTGGTGAATTAAAAAAATATGTACTTATAGTTACTTAATTACTTAAATGTAATGAATGGTAATTAAAACGATGCAGCAAAGGGTACAGTTGAGGTGAAAATTTTGTCCTTTTTTTTCTAATTATTTATTTATAATATTTTAATTCTCAGATGGATATTTTAAAATTTCTATTCAACCCAAAAAATTACATCTTATATGATTCTGAAATGAATTTCAAAATGTTAAAAGTTCTCTTTGCTATTTTCTCACTTCTCCTATTTATAGAAATAGTAGAGAAACGCTTACCTTCCTTCGGTGAAATTCTTCTTACTCTTTTGTATTTTATACTTTCCACGTTCCAGAACGATAAACGGACTAAGCGCATGCAATTCCGTAACGCAACGCTCTTGAGGTAACAATCGTAGCTTTTTCATCGTTTCATAATATATTTGTAATGCTAGTGATAATTTTTATAAAATATTTCAATTTCAAAATCTAACAGTTTTAAAACAATTTCTAACATTCACAGTTATTGTTTTAATAAAAAAAATTTTTTTATTATTTGTGAAAATTTTTGAATATTTTATTTTTTTAAAACTTTCTTTTTGAACAAATTTAGAAATAATTTAAACATTTTTGTTTGAATGTAAAAATAATAATCATTTCAAGCGGAAAAGATAGAAATAGAAAAAAAAATTGTAGTACGAAAAGTTTAATAATTAATTAATTACGCTTGAAATTTTACAAAATGATCAAGAGAAGATTGATTTAAGTTAAATTAATTAGTAGTTACATGCATGATTGATAAATAATTGTTGAAATGATGAAAAGAAAAAATGTGCCAAATTTCTTTTAACTTTTACTTTTTCCCTCACCAATCTATCTTTATCACTTTTATCATAACCTTTATCACTAGCTATTTTATGATAGATATTTCTTACCGAATATTGATTGTGTAATATTTTAATTGCAGGAGAAAATAAACTAACTAATATAAGAGTAAAAAACTTCTTCTGATAATTTAATAAAATTTTAGAAATGACTATACCACCAAGTCCACGACATGTTGGTGTTTGTGGCTCAATCAATTCGGCATCGTTATCATACAATGATAAAATACCATCCAAATTGCCCTCAGCATTATAACTATCAAGCTGAAACAATGACTTTTAACGAAAATTATCTATTTAAAAAAAAATTTAAAAAAAAATTAAAAAAAAACTATTTAAAAAAAATAAATTAATAACCTCAATTATCCGTAAAGTTATTCAATTTATACAAAATAAAAACACAATTAAACTAAAACAAATATTGGGCCAAGTGAAGTGATAATATCAATAAGAGAAAAAAAATAGTCAGAATATAAATTCAATTTATCAAATTTAAAGCAAAAACGATGTATGTAATATTGAAATAAAAGAATGGAATAAAAATTTAAATTAAAACATTTGATTAATTAAGTAATAATACTTACTAATTTAGAATTTTCCTGAATAGCTTGATGTAATTGCTCGACGATATAGTGAGTTTTGGATAACGAATTCAGTAGCAGTTGTTGTTGTCTGCCAATACCAACGTCAAACCTTGCGAAAGTGCCTGCTTCTTGGTCCATGGATAAGTGAAATGAAAGGTGCGAGCAGTTGTTTAGCTTCTTTCGTTAAATTTAAATGATTATTGTAATATCATCAATACTCGGTGAATCAATCATTCACTTCATGCACGTATCCTGACGTTGTTCTATTTTGCCGATTATATTTATAATAATCAATAACAATAATAATAATAACAAAAATGATAGCGATTATGATTGTAAATAATAATAATAATAATAAAATACTAATAATAATAATAATAATAATAATAAATAATAAAAAAAAAATAATAATAATAATAATAATAATAATAATAATAATAATAATAATAATAATAATAACAATAATAATAATAATAATAATAATAATAATAATAATAATAATA